>JAHWFO010070960.1:106532-124887 GCA_023313115.1 Rhysida immarginata | reverse complement strand
GGCCGTGGCCGTGGCCGTGGCCTGGTTGTCTCGTCGGTTGGCTTGCTGATTGATGGAGTTAAGCAACTTCAGGCGCGGCCAGCTGCTGGCTGGGTGACAGTCAGTGGCTTGAGGACCACTGTTGGGTGGAACGGCTATTTGGGGCACAGCTGTTGGGGGAATTTAGTCTGACCCATTTGCTGAGTGAGCAGTGCTGGTTGTCCAGCAGCTGGTGTTAGCCACTGGTTTGTTCGTCCGCCAGCAGTTCTTCCATCATGAACCCCCCGTGCTTCGGAGGGCACGTTAAGCCGTCAGTCCCGGCTGATACTATCATCTCATAGCAGTCGTTAGTTACTGGGATGTCGCCAAACTCCCTCGAAGGAGTAAGTGCCGCAGATTATCGTTCTGCAATAATCTACCCTCTGTTCAAGATAAGATAAGATAAGATAGCACAGACTAGAAAATAACTTCTGAAGAACATTTCAAAATTTTAAAGGAAACTTTAAAAAAAATGTTTCCACAATCGACACCAATGTTCGCAACCTGAAACTTCTTTATGCACCGGAGATCCCTTACTTATTAGGCAGCCAATTTTTAACACTCGTTAGACATGGCCTACGGTCGGCAGAAAATATGGTACAACAGGATTTCGTCTACAAACAATCCAAACCCAAAAACGACACTAAATTTAACATTCTAAATGTGGAAAATTTCCAAAAGCAAATAAAAAATTTTAGGATTGAACTAGTTGTTACCCGCGGCTTCGCCCGCCCGCACCATCTGTTGAGGGGAATTACAAAGTGGGGAAGGGGGAGGGGTCTTAGGGGGCTGATTTTTGGCGATAGAGCAGGTCCTTTATTGATAAGCCTGCCCTGAAAATTTCAAATCGCTAGCTCAAACCGTCTAGGAGGAGATAGAATTACAGATAAATAAATAAATAAATACACGCAAGAGTTTTGGTATACAGGGTGAATACAAAAGTCTGAACCCCCCTTTTATTTTTGAACCGAAGCAGATATGTCAATTTTGATGAATCTAATGAATAGGAAGTTGTGGGTGGCATATCCCATGGTGCACTTTTCATCATCCCAAATATGCAAATTAGGACACATTCAAAATTTATCTCAAGAACCGTAAGGGATAGAGAAAAAAACCCAATTGCAAACTTGTTCAGCATAAAAAAACAAACAAAACAAAAAAAATCATCCAAATCGGACCAACCAATCACCCACAATCACGTGGTGAACTGACGCCACAATCACCATAACACAATTGGGCACGGAACCTAACTGACGCCAAAACATGCCTTTTATTTGCTTTTCCGCATGAAAGTGAATGTGAGACAGAAAATGAATGGTAATTTATGTTAATTTTTTGATTTGCATGCTTTACATGGTGGAAATATCAACATTCAGTTTTCCTTGTGCAGTGTGACTGTTTGGTTACAAACAGTTCACCACGTGATTGTGGGTGATTGGTTGGTCCGATTTGGATGATTTTTTTGTTGTTTTATTTTTTTTTATGCTGAACAAGTTTGCAATTGGGATTTTTTCTCTATCCCTTACGGTTTTTGAGATAAATTTTGAATGTCCTAATTTGCATATTTGGGATGATGAAAAGTGCATCATGGGATAGGCCACCCACAACTTCCTATTCATTGGATTCATCAAAATTGACATATCTGCTTCGGTTCAAAAAATAAAAGGGGGTTTCAGACTTTTGTATTCACCCTGTATAGATTCGTTTAATTTTCTGTCAATAATCGTTTAGTTCTTAATGAATCACCTCTCGAAAGCAGAATTGGAATATCCTTAAAGTAATATGTTGCGCGTGTATGAAGATATTACGCTGAACCTATTTAAGCTTGGCATGCGTGAACACAGTAACAATGAATGTTATGGATAAGGCAGGAAAATAGACAGGCTTGGAAAAGGGCTTGATCACCGGTAATGGGGGGGGGGGGGTATTTTCAGAAATACAGGGTGATTCAGTCAATTTCTGACCATTTCACTCGAATGACGTGCATTAGGGATAAACAATTGAAAGAATATGAGCGCCATATCGAATTTCTAAATAGTTGGAGTTTGTATTGTTGCAATGGCGCTGCATGAAAATCGTATTGTTGAAAAATGGCGCCCGCTTTATCAACAGAGCAGAAATGCAAGGTTGTCGAATGGTATTTCGAGACAAAATCACCTATAACCGTGCAAAGAAAGTTCCGGAAAGAGTATAAGTGTCGAGACGCACCAGGCAGGCAAAGCAATCATGGATTTTGTCAAGCAATATCGTGCCACTGGTTGTGTTAAAGGCAAGAAAAAAGGCGGGAGCGAAGCTCGTGTTCGAACGGCCGAAGTTGTTGAAAATGTTCGCACAAGGTTGGTCGATTCCACTACCAAAAAATCTGTTCGCCGCCTATCCATTGAAGAAAGGCTGTCGTATACCACGACGTGGCGAATTTTGAGAAAGGATTTACACCTGTTCCCGTATAAGATCCATGTTTATCAGGAGTTAACATACACTGGAAGACAGAAGCGACAACAATTTGCGATGGAGTTTGGAGCAGAAATGGAAGCCAATCTGGACATTGTGGACAACCTGTGGGTGTCAGATGAGGCCTTCTTCCATCTGTCAGATGACGTTAATAAATACAACGTTCGTTTTTGGGGTTCCCAGCACCCTCATGAGATCCATAAGTCACCTCTTCATCCACGAAAGGTTATGGCTTGGTGCGCGATTTCCAAAAGAGACATCATTGGTCCGTTCTTTTTTGAGGGCACCGTAACGTCACAGGCTTACCTTAACATATTGGAAACCTTCTTCATCCCCGAGCTGCGAAGGAGGCGTATACCGCTTCGACATCAATGGCTTCAACAGGATGGGGCTAGGCCTCACACCACTAATGAAGTTCTAGACTTTCTCAATCAGAAATTCCGAAATCGTGTCATTTCAAACAGGTTTCCAGATCGATTCGGGGGTGGCTTTCTTTGGCCCCCTACGAGTCCTGACCTAAACCCATGTGATTTTTGTCTCTGGAGGTTCCTTAAAGATGGTGTGTTCACTACAGCACCAAGAACCCTAGACCAGCTGCGACAAAGCATCGTCGACTGCTGCACCCTTGTGGATGCAGAAATCCTGGATAGAGTTATGAACAACTTCACCATTCGGCTGCGAACAGTTCAAAACGTTCGTTGTGGCCACATTGAGTATATCATCAAGACTCTTCCACGGGAATAAAAACTCCGAACTGCCTAAAATATCATACTGAAATGCTAAGTTTGTAAACATTAATGGGTCAATAAATCATAGTACTGAAATGGTCGGAAATTGACTGAATCACCCTGTACATGTAGTAGCCTTCGTGAAATGTTCTTGTGCTGGATGGTTTAAGTGTATCGAATCTGGACAAATGGAATTGTGAAATGTGAGGACCCAAAATACCAATTGTGAAGTTTTACGTGCTATTGATCCTAAAGGGCCTATAGAATAGGTGAACAACAGATAAAACGTTTGGTCATAACTAACCGACGCACTACTGCTGAACAACTGACCTTCGAAATGAACCATGATATCAACAGAAAATAGACTTCCAAATCCAACATTCCAGTGAACAATGGATTTCGAAGCAGACGAATGGTGCCAACGCCATCTTGACGCTCGTTCATCACAAAAAAGCTCTAAGATTGTGTGGCAAAGAGGACTGGACCCTCGCTGAGTGACAAGGAGTAGCCTGTATGAGTCCCGGTTTTTGCTTTACCGAATGGATAGACGGTGGCGTATTCGGCATCAGACTTCAGAGAACAACCAACTAGACACTGTTGTTGGCAGAAGGAAGGCTGATAAGGGTTGAGAGATTTTATCATGGCATTGTTTGTACAGCTGGTGCCTTTGAAAGGCAACATGAACGCAAATCCATTAATTAGTTACTTGTTGACGATCACTTACATTCCATACATATTGAAAGTTTCCCTCGGGGGTAATAGCACCTATCAGAAAAAAATGCCACATGTTCTGCCCTCAGAATTGTTCCTGAGCCATCCGAGGAGGACGACGAAGACTTCAATCTATTAGGGCTGACCCGAAACTCCTCAGATCTGATACCAATCGAAAATCTATTGGATCACATCAGACGAATGGATTCTCTTCCATGAAGCCTAAACCAGTGCCTGATTGAGTCCTTCCCACCGAAGCTGGCTCCCACCACATGTCAAAGATATATATTCTGGTTAATAGATTGGTGCTCATAAAAATATGATGTAAAACGGATCTTGTTAGCAGGAACAGTGAGACAGCAGTTTTAAGGAGTGATGTTATTACAACCAATAATGCCAAACTAGCAAGCCAACTAAAATCAGAAAATGATTTAATGAATATGAATAGCCGTTAATGAATACGCATAGTCCTATTCAATTTAAACTAAATCAACAGCAGAAAATATAGGCGGACGGGCAGAAGAATAAGTATTACTTATTACTGTAACAGGAAAAGACAATGTTATTCATGCTTGAGCGCACTAGGAAACTGCCCCCCTGGGCCTTGCATATCCCTCGTGCTCGACCCGTAGATCCAAGCTGGGAGTTAGTCCCTGATTGTTATCATGCATGTTTGGGAGCATGGAACGGTACATCCATGACCGCCGCACACTAGCCATAACACTTACACAGATTCTGGACGCTTGGAACAAGGTATCCCAGGATAATTTTATCCCAACACTTAGAGAAGTTGGACAAATTAATATGAACACCTTTGATTTTAGACGTTTTCTCGAATATTTAGAAAAATACTTCACGAATTATCCTGAACCTTCAGGGGTGTAAAGAAGTTTTCTCATATATTTCAGCGAAGGCTTTGTCCCAAAGGCAAATAGGGAACCAGCAACAAATTAAACAAAAAAAATGTTTGGGATCACCTTGTAAAAATAATGCTTGAAATGCGTGGTAGCTATAGCATATGATTAGGAGGCTTCTTTTACTTTTCTGTGTTCATTTGTATGAGAATAGCACGTATATTAATGGAGATATAAAGGTTTCTTTAAAAGGAATGGAAATTTTTTCCTAAGTTTTTTGTTTATAACATGCAAGTTTTTCAACCCAATGCAATGCCATTATCAGGAAATTTGACAAACTTTAGTAGAGACAACACCTTGCAATCAGAATAGAAAAATATTAAGTATTTGATGAAATAGGAGCATTTTTACTAAATAATGTTTCACTGCGCATGCACAATATCTTTTGCATAATTTATTAGCCAAATGTATAGAGCTACTCTTATATAAAGCCCAAGCAAATACCGTGAAAATTCAGAAAGATATTGCCGATAGAATGAGTTGAATTTCAGTTGCTCTCTCAAATAAACAAAATGATGAGGGGTTTTCTCCAAATTTTTATTTTTGGATCGGACACCAGATCAACTTCTTTTTACGATATGACGTCAATATGCCATAGTCCCGCCTTTCACTCTTATGACCCTAAAAAATTGGGGGAAACCCCTTATTGTTTGGAATTATGCAAAAGATATCTTGATAATGCTTGCACATGTGCAATTAAACATTTAGTAAAAATGTTCATAAACTATGCAAAGGCTCTAGTTGTTTACCCTATTTAAAACAAAACCCAAAGATTCGAATAAGTGAGATGAATGTTTTAACATCAACTTTGATTAGTTATTATTGAATGGTCCAAGTTCGAGAAACTGGTATGTAAGTTCTTTATATTATTTAGAAATATAACAAATGAATTACTAAAAAAACGGTTCTTAAAATTTTCTGATAAATAAATCCAATTAATATAGTTCTTTCCAAGGAGGTTAAACATGCATATTATAGCATTACACTCACTAGTATTAAAACAATATTTCCTTAATATGTGATTTTATGACCAAATAATAAAACACAGCAAAACAAGCTAATGATGAAAATAACATTTAATTGTTCCAATCTACACGCATGATAAAGTGGTTTGGAATAAAAAATAAGGAAAATTCCCATTTTACATTATTATACAGATGACAACATTGGAATGTTATAACATCAGTTGTTAAGTTGTAGAATTCTCAGGTATTTTTTAATTTTATTTTTTATTAACAACAACAACAACAACAAACATGAACAACAAGGTTAGAAAATTTAAAATTTCTTAAAGATGTAAAGAGAGAGATAGAGAAAGGGGTGAGCTTTTTTTTAAGTTTTAAATATGTACAATGAAATGTAATATGTTTCTGCAAATTTCTTGTAAGAACAAAGACAACTTAAGCTTTTGAGCGTTGGGTATTCACGATCAATGTCTGATGAGGGAATTTGTTCCACCACTTGCAAATAGAAGACCACATAATTTACATATACATTAAATAAACGAGTCTGTCAACCAGTATCAAACATTACACTTGTACACTAAACATTATCTAACCCTCAAGAATTTGATATTAAAAAAATTAAAAAATGTAGCTATTATCTCTTTGATATTTAAAAAGAAAAAAAACATTTAAAAATTTATACTATTGTTCAATGATTAGCTATTTAAAATTTTTATTCGCTATTCATGACTTAATAATACTCGTACTATATGTGAAAGAACTATTTTACAAACGCTTGTACTGCGCCAATGCAATGCCCTCAAAAGCTTAAGCTGTCATGTTCAACAAATTCATCATTCCATTATATCTTTTCCACTTCTTATTACAAATACTTAATGATTTTCAGTTGATAGCTGCAAGAGAAATTCAAATTAGCAGAGATCACGTTATCATTTGGCCAGACTTCACCCACCAAACATGAATAAGATTTAAACACATTCACACATGCAAACATCCTTCGATATAGTTATCCCTGCTTGGGAACACATGAATAAAGATTAACCCCCCTCCCAACAAGTTATGTACATTTTTGTTACATTTGTCAATAGTTCTATATACAATTTGTTCTCATTACATACACTGGTAGAATTCTGTCAAAAATAAACTTCGTTGGGGAGAGACTATATTTCTGAAGAGCTACAAGTGACAGGTAAAGGAATGGTTATCACTTTTTCAAATGGAGACAGTTGTTCTAAGGAGTTGAAGGGGTATTAAAATGAGGGAACTGTAAATAGAGAAGAGGGAAGTGTTACCATCAAGATGAAAAAACCAACACAAAAGAGCATCATTGATGAAATCCACAAAATCATGAAGGAAAGTTCATGGAGGGAAATAGGAGACACAGGATATTACTTGCTTAGTGAAAGGCATATATTAGTTGTTCATCCACAAAAGAATGTGCTAGGGTTTAAAAAATATTTGGCAATTCTACAAAGTGAGGTATGTTGGAAATTGAAAATCACTTTCCTATTTTTAAGAACTTCAATGACTAGTCATTCAGGAATTTCCTCGTCCCCCCCAACCCTTTGTTTTCATAATCTACTACATATTTACAAAATCATAAAAAAAAAGAAAAATAAAAACTCGTTTTGTATTGACAGGCAGTCCTGTACAGTGAGAAATAAATGGCAGTTGATAAAACCAATGGCTGCATTTGCGGAAGTGCATTGATAACAAGTTTCATCTCTGTCCATCTATGGAAAAGGAATAAACAAGTCTCAAACGTACATTATGATTAATGTTTCATGAGCACCCACGTATCAGCAACAGAGCATCCTCGGATGAAGACAACCAAGTTCTTGACAATTCATCTTAACAAGTTTGCTACCAAAGTGGAAGAAATCGTTTCCCTATTTCACTGACAATTCACAATTTCCCCATTTTATTGACAATTCAGTACAAAAGAGTAAACTGGGAAATAAACCACAAGTGTTCTTTCTTCACTTTCAAGTCCAACTCTCAAATTCAATTCCCGAGTCAGGTGAAGAACGTGCTGGTGAGACAAATGAAAGATCTGAATTCATGAAATGGATCATGGCATGACATCGACAAGGTGGGGAAAGTGGGCTTGTGTCGGTGCTGCTTGAAGGGATCGGTGAAGCAGAAGAGGCAATGGCTGCTGCCGTACTGCAGATTGCACAGTGTCCGGGAGTTCGGTTCAACTGACGCTCAAAATCTAATAGCTGCCCCATAAAATTAAAGTTGGGTGATATATTGGCCTTACGTTGTTTTACAAAGTCATAAGCATCGTTCAACGACATACTCAACTTATGCATGAGATACGCCACCGTGATAGTCACAGAACGACTGATACCAGCCAAGCAGTGCACTAAAACGCCCAACTGCTGCTGACGTGCTTCATCTGAAATAGATAAATTCAAGAAATGAGAGAGGAAAAAAATGCAAGTTTCTTTTTCAAATAAAATGCAAATAAAAATAATAAACTTTAAATATATAGGCAAGTATATTTCAGTATTTTTAATGAAATAATAGGAACACATCAGTTATGAACATTAATTACAACTTTAAATTAAGTACTAGAGTCATTGGTTTCTAAAAAAATAAAAAATAAATAACCCAACTTATTCCCTTTTTGCAGCACTGAACAGAAACTTTCTCTTTGTTGACTGCTGACAAATTCCAGAGTCTCTGCTTCTGTTTGCTAACTGGCACCTGCATGCGACAGGGTCACTCACACAATCAATGACTCCTCCTCAGTCTGTTGAATTATTTAGCAAGTGTGATCAAAGTTCATTTATTCCTTGAGAAGGAAAAGGAGTTACCTTACCCTGACAAGGACGAACTTAACAAGCACAAATCACTGGGAAACAGGAGAGCAAAAACTAAATTTCACTTTCGATTTCAAAATGTTCTTGCAATTTTGAAAAAAAAAAAAAAATACACTTTTGCTCTACTTTCATCTTTGACGAAAAAACTTATAATTTTGAAAATTTATCAATTCGAAAATTAAATTTTTTTTTTTTTTTAATTTAAACGGTTTAGTAAAAAAAAATGATGATCTGCTAATAAATAATACAGATCTAACAGAAGCAAAGCACAATGTTAAAAAACTGAAGTATTTTTCTTAATATATATATTTTAGTATCATGTAATTAAAAGGTTTTTAAATTCCAAGTGCCAGTTTTTTTTCTATTTTATTTCTTAATGAAGCCTTCGATTACACTTCTGAATGTAATTAATATCAACCCGAACTAGCAGTATTCATAAAGCTTTAAAAATTTCAATTAAAACTTTGAACCTCTGAATGATAAAGAATATTCATTTACTGTTTCAAGATTTAAAAAAAAAAATACGAAAACAAATCATTAATATTAAAGCCTAATGCCAATTCTATATAAATAATCCGTTAAAAGTCAAAATGTCATATTATCCATAAGCATCTTATTATCTGGATTAAAATAAAAAAAATAAAAATAAAACTTAAAAAAGAAAGAAAATGATGGAGTGGGAGGAATGGAGGGAAGGAAGTGAGATGGTAGTTAAAAAAAGGGTTGAGGTCGATGCTGGAGCGTCCTTCAACTTTCTCAGTCACTCCCATTCCCGATTAGAAAATGCCAACCTGAGCTCCCCTCTTCAGCAGGAATAGGATGCGCCATGGCGAGCACTGCTGAACTGCCATGAATGAGAACCTTCGGAAGACAGCAGCTACTCTCGCACAGAGGCCTTCCACCAATGTTGATACTGTAGAAGGAAAGGCTGTGATTCATCTGGTGGCAGGTCTACAGAAGGAGAGAGGGGAAATGACGGGTGGGAGGAGGGAAGAGAATGTGGCACACACAAGGTACCCAGACAGATTCCCCTACAGATTAGAGGAGAAAGGAAAATCGGGGGGGGGGGGGGGGTGTAAGGGAAGGGCAGATGACTGCAGATGGATGCACATACACACACCCTAGATTCCCCCTGGCTCACAGCAAAATCAAAATAAAATGAAGCCAGCATTTTCAAAGGGAATGGTTTGAGTATAGCAAGTGAAATTCTAGTTTTGACTTCTCTTATAGAGTGAGAAAAGAAAAGCAGCTGAAAGTCCTTCGCATATATTTTACACCAAATGAAATTATTAACTCCTGAATTGGTCCTACTATCATTATAAAAATATTTCTACTAAAAAATAAAGTTCTAAAATTAGGCCTCTTCCTCCATTGTTAGTGTAATATAAGATATTTCACCACTCAAACAATGAAAAAAAAAAAAAAGAAAAATCAAATGAATTTTTTTTTAAAATTATACAAGCATTAAAAAAAAAAAAAAAAAGCTTTATAAGTTTCAATTCTTTATAAAATCATCTTGTATTTCCAAGTTTGGCGATTATCAAATTATGTTTGTTTTTTCGAGATTTTTTTTTAAATATTTGCGAACAAGATGGTGCTAATCAAAAGATTGAATTTCAGAAACAGGATATGAGGAAATCATTTTAAGTTTATCGCATCAAGTTAACTAAGAGTCAGAGTTAACAAGTTTATTTAAAGATATCAATTAAAGATCAATAAATAATGCCAACTTTTCAACAACTGTTGATTTAGATATAATTTGAGACTGATTTCACGCACACACACACAAAAAAAAAAAAAAAAAAAAAAAAAAAAAAAATTAAAAAAGAAAAAAAATTTCCTTTATCCATTTCTCCTTCAATCCAGTCTGGAAAGTAGTGCCATTAAAGAAAATGGTGTGGCATCAATGCTTACCAATAAAGGCAATGGCTTCTGGGAAGAAGCTGGCAAGGTCCTGGGACCAATGATCACTGATGGGTATCTGCATGTACTTGATGTTGGGGTCTTCGGCAAACCTGTTGGGGAGGTTGGGGGTGACATTCAGAATGTATTTGATGTGGTATTTCTCCAAAGCCTCCTGGTCAGCCGAGTTCCTGGCGTTCCCCAAGAAAAGGTTGGGCAGGATCTCGACAGGGAAGGGGGAGTCGTCTAGGGGGGTCTCCCGGCCGAGGCTTGAATCGCAAGGGTCCTCTTCTGACTCCTCCGAATCCGAAGATGTCGATGTAATGCGAAGGTTCTGAAGGCCCAAGACGGGTGTGTCTGGCGGAGCCCCAAGGCTGCTGCTACTGCTCTCCACGCGACACCATTCAGGGAACTGGGAATGAAAATGGTGAAAACCACCTGAAAAGAAATAAAAGGGGGAAAATGGCAAATGTAGCTTCAGAGTTTTCAGTTTTTCAGTTCAACATTTTAATTTTTATTTTCTAAGGTTTTCTAAATTATAGAAACATTCATATGAGAGTTAGGAAAGCCTTTTCATTAATAATACAAATTCTTTTTTCCTTTATTGTATATTTCATTGAATTATAGTAATTTAAATGGCAAACAAATATTCATTTTAAACACTAAATAGCCAAGTTATTATATCACCTGCTGAATAAGAACTTATGAGATTTCAAAAACATTAACTTCAACATTTGTTTATCTGAAACCGATATTTGTGTTTTTTTGCAAAAAATGCAGATTTTTCAACTATTTTGCAACATCAGCAAGTCATTAAAAATCTTCCAGCAACTATATAATTGTGGTCAACTGACCAACTGCTTTATTGGTATCTCTCATTGTTTATTTTTTTCTTCAAAAGTATTCATATAACTAATGTATGGACAAACATCTCATTTAAGGGATTCTGTGTATTCTCTGCTTTTTCCTTATATGAGACCTTATATGGACTAAATTATAAGGAATTACATGAAAGTAATTTTTAATAAAATATTCAATAACTTAATCCAATACAAAAGGCATATTTTCCCCTCTGTAAGCATCTGCAGTTTGAAAATTTGTTCATCTTCGCATTAAATTAATTTCAACATATGGTACTGTCCTTTGTTTGTGCGCTCACAAACTGAGTGGTTTATGCCGAGTAATATTTATTTAATAATTTTATTTTGTCATTTTATCATGATATTTTGTTTGGCACTATTTTTTAATAGAGCTTAAATATTTTTGTAATTTTTAAATATCCAAGAAGGGTTCTCATAAGATACACAACGTTTACATTTTCATTAATCTTTGATAGTAGCAAGACTGATAAGAGTAACCAAGGCAGTATGCTATTTATCAGGAATACTTAGTATTAATTTATGGGCAACACTTATTCCTTATTAATTTATTAAGAGTTTTTTTTTGTTTTTCTTCCACTACAATATTTCCACGGCTTAATACATAAAACAAAAGAAAATGACATAGTATTGGAAACGGCGTTCACCCCATCGTCACCTCTTTTCCTTTCACTACAGCGATAATCAATCAATGGAACGAGTCCGTGATTAATGAAAGAGCGAAAAAAAGGAAACTTCAGGGGCAAACTCGCATTCTAGATTACACCATCCGTTTTTTATCAATGGGCGTTCAGATAAAGGGTCTTTTTAAATTGCTCTCGAGTGCCAGGCGAGTTAAAAACTAATATTATCAAATCTTGAGAGAGAGAGAGAGAGAGAGAGAGAGAGAGAGAGAGAGAGAGAGAGAGAGAGAGAGAGAGAGAGAGAAAGAAAGAAAGCTGCATAATTTTTCTCAATAAAACTTTTATCTTTATTCATACTCGAATCGCCTTCATTGACATGACGTCACCTATTTATCTAATAAATATAAACGGATATGGCTTCTCCAGTTTCAACGACCGTCCCTCGGTAAATAAGAGCAGCGTAAGTAATAATAATAATAATAATGGCCAGTTAGAAATCATCGGGCAGTGGCCTCTGAAAATAAAAAAGATCACCACTCCTTTATAATTGGGTTCGAGCCCGAGGACCTGTCGGGATCTTTTTCCCAATGCGTTCATCGAAATTGAACGGCAACCACACTTCGCCTCCTTCCTTCCTTCCTGAACAACGAAGTGGGTCACGTGATTCCTCCATTCGCGTACGGCAAGGAGCGCGTGAATGAAAAAGCAAAACGATTTTATTTCGCACTATACAGCCGAGGCTCTTCTTTTCGTCACGGATTCGACATAGGAATTAAAAATAAAGTAAAGATTCCTTTTTAAAGCGAACACTTCCTTTTTAAATCAGGAATACTCAATGGCGCCTCGTTTCTTTTCCTGCAGACAATTTTTGATCACGTGCCTTCTCATTCGAGTACGATACCGAACGTGATTTGAATGAATGAATTAAAATATAAACAAAAAAAAGAAAGAAAGAAAGAAACATTTAAATTGTTTTATTTTAAACTCCTAATCGAGGTTACAGCATGAAAGGCTAAAAAAAAATAAAGAAAAATAAAAAAATAAAAAAAAACGCACATAAGGAAAAAGGAGGGAGGAGAGAACGAGCAGGTACATTTAAATGAAAAATCGATCGGCTCCGAGCCAAGGCGATGCATTGAAACAACAACAATTGCAAAACTGTCTAATGATGGACCCCACGATTTACAACTCGGCCTCGAAGCTGAATGGGAGCTGCTGAATGAAATTCACACACACGACTTGTCACAATAGAAAACCATACGAACGAGTTTCTTTTTTTTTTCCTCCTTTTTTTTTTATTATTATTATCATTACCATCATCATCATCATTATTCCAAAACCTGAAAAAGCGGACACGTATCACAAGAGAGACTTTGCATCGTGATTAGAAAGGAAATGATAAAAAAGGCGATACGGAGCAAGGAAACGAGAGGAGGGGGGAGAAGAAAAGAAAGAAAAAAAAATGAAATAACACACAAGGGTGGGGGAGCGGAGTGAGCATAAGGACCCCACCCATTTCCTGTTGCCACTCCTACGTGTAAAGGAAATCGCCACCTGGCTCTGATTGAAATCAAATTTCAGTTTATCAAACACTACAAACCAGAAATAACAAAAACAGTTTCGAAAGCCTCAGTTTAATATTCAAGCTACACCTTCGAAAACTCCATCAGAGCTTGTTGATGATGTTACTCAATATTCGAGTATAAAACAAAGCAAATCGAGTGTCCAAAATTTAAAATTATTGTTAATAAATTCTTTTTATTATTAATCTTAAAGAACTCTTTCGCAAAGAGGGACGGCTTCCTTTTTTCTTTATTGCGCTTAATACCTGCGTTCTTATCTATGGCTCTCGGGGTCGATTCGGAGTTTCATTCACAAACAGCAGCCGCCAAACTACGCTAGTGCGCACGCGATGTTTCTGGAGCTTTGGATTGGCTGAAACCCTCATCGACTCGTCCACCCAATTCATTTAATAAAAAAATGTACACATACACACACACAAGCACAGCGAAAATAGGAGAATTTTTTTTTTTATATTTAATAATAATTGAAGACAATAATTAAGTAGAGTAGCATCATTTTCCGATAACTTAAATTTTAAGAAAATTCGCACTTCATTATAAATGCTTCATGTCGTGATTAATACCAGAACAAGCACAGACAGGAATTTTGCTTCCTATTTTCAATAAGATAAACTCAAAAAAAAACAAAATATAAAACGATCTCCATTTAAACATAACGATCAAGGCAAATTCAAGAAATCTGTTCATATTTAGGGCCATTAAAAAAAAATCTTCACGAAAATTAAAGCAAAAAAAAACAAAAAAAAAAACTGCACTAAATATAAACCAATAAATGTGTGTTTTGGATATTTTCAAGACGAAACCAAAATTTTTAATTTTTTTAAACGCTGAAAACCAAAATATTATTATAAAAAACACACAATAAAATAAAAAAAAGGTAATATATTACAAGAGATTTGGTAAACGAGCAATATATTGGAAATGAACGAAGACGCTAAACTACACATCAGAGCTCCTCTTCGCTTCAAGAACAAGCTTCCTTAAGCGTTTAAATCACTGTTTGTTTAACGGAGAGCAGTATCTTAAACGAGAAGGCGATAGAAGAGCAGAGAAAAGGCAGAGGAGAGCAATAAAAATGTTAGGTTACCTTCAAGGAGAACAACTTGGCAGCCATCTTGTTGTAGGCGACGGAACAGAGTGGGTAGGACCCCGGTGGTGACGGTCGTCTCCTCTCCTCCGCCATCGTCGCCGCACAAGACGATGGTGTGCGTCTTCCAGCTCTTGCTGAATTTGTCCCGTCCCTCGTGGCACTTGATGGCGGCGGCGAGGCTCAGCTTCCCGTTGGCGAGTCGACGCAGCATGAGCGTCGGCAGCGTCACGTTGATGGCTCCACGGATATGAGCCTGCTGGTAGGCCGCCTGAGCCCGGCAGTCCAGCACGAGAACCTGGGCGCGCGAGCTGCGCAACTCCTCGCACAGCCACGACGCCGACTTGCTTAGACTCATCGGACACGGTCCTTGCTCCACATACTCTTTGGAAGGCATACTACGACGGGCGAAAGTGAAGAGAAGGTGAAGGAGGAGGAGGAGGAGGAGGAGAAGGCCGACGACGGTAATGCAGTTGTCGCTTCGCCGAACATTTACTCACTCATTACTGGGAGAACACACTATGAAAACAACGAGAAATCACACGTTTCTCCTTCCACCTCTCGTTCTATTTAAAATCACCCGCATCCACGTGCGAACTCAGTCCGTTAAAACACACACAAAACAACGACGGCGAAATAAATTAAGTCACGTTGCACTGTTTTGAACACAACCAACTCACTATTATCTGACAGTCGCATTTAACACATCTCGGCTCGGAATCTTCCAGTGAGTTATTCAGCAGACTGCGACTCACGTGTTCGCGACAGCCAATCAGAGCACTTCCACCATGACGTAATGCCCTTGGTCACTTCCTGTTCGAACCTTCGCTTCCATTTAGCCAAAAGGAGTCACGTGCATCTTTGGAAAAAAAAAAAAACATACGGACATCGAAGAAAACGCTCTGTTTTATTGCAGCCTATACAAAGAATCAGAAAATATAATTCAGTACAAGTCACCTCAGAAATAAACAAACGTCACGTGTCCGTTCCTTCAATGCGCGTTCCCTCCTTTCACTTCTTCATTCAAGCCTATTTTATCCACACTACATCATCTTAGACGCGTGTTTAAAATTCTAAACGAACTGAAAGGCGATGAACGCGTTTGAAAACGAAGTTCGATAACATACATTTCTGCGTAACTCACGTTAAACCACAATAATAACGAGTAATAAAAAATATAATAATACAGCACATATTCATTCCTCTCGCTCTCTTATCATTGGATACAAACTAGTTTTCAATTCAATTAACTTACCTAACCTAACCTTAAGTTGCTTTTCATAAATTGCAACTCACTTTTAACATATTCTTATATCTATAAATAGACTCGGGGAGGAACCAGATGTGCGCCTGTAAAACGTTAGAGGCGTAGTGAATTAAAATAAATCTTCCTAACAACAACGGACGAACGAAAATAAGAAACATTCGGTTCCATTCACTTAAACATCATATAAGCTCATCTAATCTCGATCGCTGTTAAATAATTTAAAAAAAACAAACAAAAAGACGGACTGCAGAAACTCGAGTTCGTACGTGGGCGCGATAGGAAGGAGGTGGAAGTGTGCGCGGGTGGTGGTGATGGTAGGAGAAGTTGGGGGGGGGGGGGGTCAGACGGGAAGTTGGTCATTTATTGGGTGCAGTCCTAGTGAAACAAACGACATCCGGGGGTAAGGAATGGAGGAGGGTCCGTTCGTGGCTCTTCCCTGGCGAGGATAAACGCGAGAGGGAAGCACATCCGGCAGGAAGTGAAAGCTACCGTAGCGCATCCCCTCCTACTTTAAAAAATAAATGAAAACTCCCTCTCCTCTTCTCTCCCTCTGCGGGCCACAATATATCTTATGAACACATTTACATGAAGTATAAATTTCCCTCAAACATCTCACAAATTTTAAAAAATCCTAAATTTTTAATCAGCGTGATCATTTTATTTTCTTATAGCTTGTTTTCCCCGTATCTTGGTGGAATCTACCACCGATGTTCCTCCGTTTCTAATGACAACGGCGGAAGATGCTGTTGCCAAGGGGGATGATGTATTAATTCCGAAGCCTCTTTTCCTCTAAGTTAAGTAAGGAAACCCACACAACACTACTGGCCCAGTAGAACAGCCTAGAAAAATCTCAATCAAAACGGATAAACACACGCTCTACATATCGACGTACCCTTCACATTGTTGATAACAAATTATAATACAGAAGAAGAGAAGAATTTTTAAAAAGGTCAGAGTCAAACGATCCTCGCTCTTTCGTTTTCTAACGGGTACCTATTTTTAAGAACACTTCCATGGGAACTGAGAGGAAATGTCAAATCTTCATTTTCTTCAAGAATATTAAGGAGAACAAAATTTTCAATATGCTTAACCACGCTACTGCCCACTTACTCATATGCAGTAGCTCCAGAATGGCCCTCTTTTACTTGGTCTATATGGAGTGGGGGTAGAGCATGTATATGCGAGAAAGAAAAGGCTCGCGGATGTGCCTCCCGTCGTGAGGGGCACGGGCGAAGGAATGCTCACTCCCACATGAAATGCGAGACATCCATCCCCTTCACCCCCACAATGCCTTTTGACCAGCAGAAACCCGGGGCCTGCTGGAGATCTTTATCACAAAAGCAGACGAAAGAATAACGGGTTTCAGCTATTTTCGTGTGGTTGAACTTCTTTTTTGGAAACATTGACTAAAATATAACTTTCACTCGACTTTTTCTTGTATAATATACACAAAAAAAAATATTATTCAAACAATATTCATTGTAAGAGCAGAGCATTGTTAAATGAAGACTCTACTTCCTCTACATTAAATCTGCAGAGTGTACACGAAAAATAAATGCAGCGGGCAAACTTCTAAATGAGCAAATTACGTTAAAAGTTCCAAAGTCTGTATAAATTGTGGCCGCATCATCACTTCAGCGTTTAAGGTTAATTTATATGGTCACATTACAATTTTGCTTAAAACGAAAGATGAAGGTGTCAATAATCACTTAGCAAACATAAATATTTTCAATTCGATCTCAAAATTTCATTTTCCTCCTTCCCTTAAGATCGAGACGGATGCCATTTTTCTGTTCATTGTGTCCTCCTCACAAGGAGTGCGAAGGGGTTTCGGGACCATGAATTGCAGTGCCAAAGTTTCTATCTGTTTGTGTTTTAGCACACCCAAATACAGAATAGGTTGAACGCATACTTTTCGGAAATCAGTTAGTGAAATTTTCTATAGAGTCACGATATGTAGAGTCGTTCGAGACTAGACTCGAGAGAAAATATTTCGGTGAAGAGATTCCTGGCAGGTTCTCGCGGCAGGAAACGACGTCGTGGTCAGGGTTATAGGAACCGAAGAGCAGATTTTCAATATTCCGATGCATTTTTTTAATGAAATATAAACTGTCTATATTATCTGCTGTAATGTAGGTGAATGGTCCTCTTGAACGCTCATCATCGACTCATCATGTGGCCTTCAACTTATAACTTCGAGCTAGCGTTATGTTTGCGTCTGGGCTAAAGAGTCGTCGCCAAATATTTGCTGTACGTGTTTTTGTAAGCGGTTTTCCCAAGTATAAAACGGTTATCTCTCTCATTGGTAAATCACGAAATACAGAGTCTTTATAATTAAAGTTACATTTTGACATGGCCATAAAAAATAACTACTGGACCAAAAGCTATAATACATGGTAA
>JAHWFO010070960.1:74116-106132 GCA_023313115.1 Rhysida immarginata | reverse complement strand
TCTTATGCACATTCCGCGTTATCCGTCACTAAAGAGGTGGTTTTCCGGACCGCTACACTGTAAGCTCACATCTTAAGCCTGAGTTCTATGGGGTAGCGGGTTTAAGATGTCAGCTTTGTGTGTAGCGATTCGGAAAACCACCTCTTTAGTGACGGATAACGCGGAATGTGCATAAGAAATTATACTGAAAGTAAATGCTGCTAGTGTGTTAACATTTCGTTAAGTTTTATCTTTATTTTCCGTAAGTATTAACGAATCCTGAATTAGTATGAGCTTTGGTAGACTAAAATACACATATACCAATTACTTCAGCATCTTGATTGGCATTCCGCGTTTGGCTGTATCTGTATTCCTTTTGAGCGTATCATTATTCGTTATTATTCTTAAAGTGGGCTAGATTATCACTCTACGAGGGTAGTCGAAAAGTAATGCCCCTCTGCACTGGCATACTAGAAGTGTGGGCCCCCTTTCTTCGGTTTAAACTGGCGTGGGCCCCTGGACATTTGCCAGTCTAGCCAACCTATAGTTACGTCCTTGCCTCAATGGCTGTAACTTTTTTATTTATTAACCGATTTTCAAAATTCTAATTGTACCTGATACTTACATTTGTTCTCTATGTGCCGCACTATTCACTTTTCGACATAGTCCCCGTTCCTTTCCACGCATTGCGCCAACACGTGACTAGTCGGGTGAATCCGTCGAAGAGGAATTCCGAGGTTGTTGTCGACACTAGGATTGAATGGTATCTTTCACCTAGTCGTCAGAACGCAACTCATATCCCTTACGGTACTCTTTCTACATTGGAACATGATGAAAGTCGCAAGGTGAAAAGTCTTTCATTTTTGAACTGCAGTTTTTCATCTTTGAACTGTAGGGGCTGCAACGCCTCTGGCGTGTGGCGATCGTGTGCAGGCGGGCGTTATCGTGCTGCAGATGAGGGTCCAAAGCTCCCATTCACTCCTGGTGTCGACAACAACTCCGAAATTCCTTCCCGACAGGTTCACCCGATTAGTCACGCGTTGGCACAATGCGTAGAAAAGGATGGGGACTATGTCGAAAAGTGAATAGTGCATTACATAGTGGACAAATGTAATCAGATACAAAAAAGAATTTTGAAAACCGGTTAACAAATAAAAAAATTACAGCCATGGAGGCATTACTTTACGACCTACCCTCGTACGATGCGTTGAAAAACTACCGAAAACGCGATTCTGACAAGGAACACTCACGAAGGTGTAAATCGCCGATTTTCAACATTTTTTTTACTGAGAGTTAATACCAATGTTAGCCACAGCCTATGTCAAAAGAGGTAGCAAATTCTTTGTTATACATGTACCTACATTCACTGAAGTTTTTTATTTAGTTTAAAATGCTAAATTAAATTATTATTTATTTATTTTCTCATTTATTTACTGAAACTGATTATTATATTCAAAATATATTTTTTTTAATCTATAACATTATTTTATTTATAACTAAATCTTGTAATTTTTTAAAAATTTTGTTAATATATTTTACCAATAAAAACAAATGTTTATTTTAATATAACTTTTATTCACTTACTTTTTAAAAGTGATTTAAAAGCAGATACCACAAAAAATTAGACAGTGGAAAAGATGTTGAATTTTTTTCCATGATGTCCATAATGTCAAGTATCAATAAACTAAATAAAAGGAATAAAGGTCAAAAAATGATACGGTAGAATATACTTTTAATTGCCTTACGCGTTTCGGTTTACACCATCTTCGGAGGCTGATATAGCTAAAAAGGTTTAGCTGACAATCGACAACCGAACAGTAAAGTGTACATTTCTTCGGGTGGGACGAAAGCAGTGCTTTCACGAAGCTCACCCTACCAGATTAAATTCCACATGAAATACACTGAAATAGGCAAGAAGCCTGACTAACCCAAAGAGGTCTTCCACATTATGAAAAAAAAATTAAGATTGACGATTGTCAGAAGATTGGGAGAGGGGGCGGGGGTGGGTGGTATCACATCTTCCAATAATCCGGGAAGGAAACGTTGCCAATGTCTTCGAAGTTGACATCAAGAATATGCCTCGGTTTTCTATACTCTGTATGCCACTTCATTACCATCGGGTTGTTTAGTATTCCAGCCACCAGGTCATTGTCATGGCTCTTCATCGTCTGCACCAAGGTGAGTCATGTTCAGATCCGAGTGTATGGATTGGTTTTTTACGGTCCTTCTTCCAAGCTGGGCGATGGTCCTCAGGGTAACATTCTGGAACGACTGGAGTTCACTCCATCTACTTTTACATATGGTTGCCCACGCAGGCATGCCATAGAGGAGGATGGTCCGAATCATCGTCTTGTACAATAGCATCTTATTGTCGATGCTGAGGACACTGTTTCGACCAAGGAGAGCTATGAGGCTGTACTTAGCCTTCTTTGCTTTGTTCAGAACGTAAGTCACATGGCAGTTCCATGAGAGGCTTGAGCCGATTATTACGCCAAGGTACCTGTAACTGTCGACCCATCGAAGTTCCTTATTGAATAAGACAAGAGAATCCGGGGGACGCTTAAGCTTTAAGGTTTAGCTGGCCATGGGCAACGTTTATATACAAAGAGTGGTGGGGGTAAAGGTTGTTGAGTGGTGGAACATAAAGGTTTTGATTGGTATAAACAAAAGAATGATGATATGCTCAAAGATTGGAGGATTAAATTTGGAGATAATGGCGGACCTGATAGAGGGCTGTTGTGACGTCATCTGGTCTTGGATGTTTTGTCTGCTTTAATGAGGAGGTCAAGAATGTCGTCTCTTTCAAGGGTGGTCTGATTATTAAGTATGGTGGTGCGGTCTTCCCGGTGGTGTATTTTTATTTCGATTCCTTGGAATTGTTATGATCCTCAGGAGGTGGCTTTGTTGCTACCTTTCCAAAGGATATCCATACATTCATCTATTGGTTTTTGCTTTATGAGGTGTTCAGCATAGGTGGACTTGTTGTCATCATTTATCCAAGACCGCCTATGCTCACTAAATCCTTCCTGAAATGATCGCGTCGTTGAGCCGATGTAATACGCGTTGCATTCCGGGCATGAGAGTTTGTAAAAAAAAAAAAGAAAAAAAGAATAAATCAATTGCATTAAATATGGTCATAAAAGTTTTAACCATTGGAAAATTAGAATCTGATAAACTTTTATCACCAACTGAAAATGTTCTTACAGTCAATGCATTCATTTTTTCAAGAATTTTTTTGGCTAAAAAGCCTGCAACGTATGCAGCCGGATTTATTTCAAATAAATTTGGATTTTCCATGTCTAGAGTTATTGGATCCGAGTTAATTTGCGAGTCAAAAGAAGACTTTGCAACTGCTTCGAGTTCCTTGGATGTTTCCTGCAACATTTCAGTTAGGAATAAAAATTCATCATTA
This sequence comes from Rhysida immarginata, assembly GCA_023313115.1. Taxonomy (NCBI): domain Eukaryota; kingdom Metazoa; phylum Arthropoda; class Chilopoda; order Scolopendromorpha; family Scolopendridae; genus Rhysida; species Rhysida immarginata. Next base: position 102,741 of record JAHWFO010070960.1, on the reverse strand, counting down.
TCCTTTTCACAGTTTCCTACTGATCAGGATAAAATAACATTTGTGGCCATAAGTTATTTCATTGATTTACCCGTAGAAACGTTGTTTTATTGCTTGGCAATTGTTTTACCCTTAGCAACGCACGCACAAGCAAAATAATATAAGGATATATGGTAAGCTGAGGCTGCGAAATGCATTGTTATAATAGCATAGCAAAAACAATCAGAGAACGTAAAAGGATAAGAAGTATATATATAGGCTGTGTTTATAACACGTGATATAAGCTGTCCGATCTGCGAACGGTGGCTTCTTGGCAGCACCTATTTCCCGTCTACGCGAGCCTTTACTTCTTATTTTGAAATTGCGCGCCAAATTTTGACTATTAATTTTTGTACTGAAAAGGGGCCGCTACAAATTAAAACGTGGCCAATATTGGTGTTATCTCTCAGTAAAATAGGTGAAAACCGGTGATTTACACCTTCGTGAGTGTTCCTTGTTTCACCTTGTCGACCGATATGCCGTTTGGTATTGAAAAATTAACCCAAAACCTTGGGCACTGAATCCTCGAGGGAATATTGCGCCAAACCCAGGGATGAACACAAACACCCATGCCCTCAGCGAGGTTCGAACCCGCGACTCCCCGGTTCCGAAAGCGACAAGACCTGCGCCATAGCGCTGAAGCACATCAGAGTGTTGTGTCCGAGAACTTTCATATATACTGCTATATATAATTTCTTTTCATAAATAGAAAATAAAATATTAAATATAATTTCTTTATCTCTCTTGTTCAAAACGACTGAATATTTCACCGCTCGACAGTGAAATTGAATCAGCCATAAGGAAATTAGCATGGAAATCAGAACAGGAGATACGATAATCAGTTGATATACTGTGGATATTCACCGTTGAAAACTGACAAGAGCGTCCAAAGGATGACCTTGCTTGCTAAGTGTAGACGTTCCTTTGAGCTAACGTTTTTGATTTTCCTCTTTTCTGACCTTTTGCGATTTGAAATGTTCCTTTGAAAAATTTAATTTCAACATTATTATTTTTATCTGAGGCTTATTGTTTACTCGCGCTAATTTGAGATAAAATTAACAAGATTAAAATTAATCTTTGTAGGTTAGGTCCTTGATTTCCTAATAAAGTTAGAAGAAGATGTCCTGCAACAACGTGAATCTACAAAAAATACTGAAATCATAATTACGAAGTTCTGTCAAATGAACAACGATTGGAAGCCTGTAGCAGCGACCAGAAATCGCCAGCGAAAGTCGTATGATAGGAGAGTACCCTAATCAAAAGCGATACAGGCGCGCAACAATTGGCAGCAGAGCTACTGTTGTCAGTCTGGGCAGCAGTGAACGCTCGAAGCATCCAAGCAAGAACAAGGAGTAGTCATTCCGTTTTTGAGGGCAGAAAAGCAGTCGGCAGAGCCGTAATTCACCGTCGAGTGCCGCTTAGAACAACCTGAGAGAGTCAAAATTTTTGAAAATGGTCTGCATGATTTCGTTAAGAACGAACATCTATCGAGGACGACCAGGGGCCTGGGTGCGAGAATTGCGAAAGTGAATGGGGTTGTTCAAGCCAACAGACGCATCACGAAAGCTCTTCTGACGAATATCAGTCAAGGCCGTGTCCACATTACAATCCATTAGTATTTGCACAAAAATATCTCGACCGCAACCATCAAGAGGGAGATGGATTTCTGCAGAGTATTATAACAGGTGATGAGTAGTCGGAAACAATCGTCCAGCATGCAATGGAAGCACAGCGATTCAACGGTGCCGAAGAAGTTCCGGAGGCAAGTTTATGCTGACCGTCTTCTTCGATCACTGAGGCCCAGTTCTGAATGAGCTCGCTCCCCAGAGCCACACCATTAATTCCGAGTACTACATCGCGACTTCGGATCAAGACCAAACAGCCAGTCTTTCTATCGCGCGGGATCATCCTGGTTCACAACAACGGACTACCACACGTCGCGAAGAAAACCCTGGCACCCTATAGTTCTGATCTCTTCTCATTTGATTTTCATCTACAGCACAATGAAAAAGAACTTAAAGGGGCGGCCCTTTAAGTCGGAAATCAAGGTAGAGTTGCAAGAATGCCTTTGTTTATACTGGTATCCAGCGTCTTTGACACAGTGGCAGACCCGAGTACGCGGGTTCGACCAAACCAACCACATATGGTATCCAGCGTCTTTCGGGGGGTGTTGGTTCGACCCTGGGCGAGGACGACGAGGATTTTTTCAGGGGGAAAATCCTGAGATCACGCACTTCCTTCGGAAGGGAAGTAAAGCCGTTGGTCCCGTATAGTCGTTTGCCGGCTGCACGTTAAAGAACCCTTGCGAGGCAAAATTTGCGGCCCCTATAACGCCGTCCTGAAATGACCATGGCGGTTGAAAAAGACGTTAATACCAAACAAACCAACCAAACCAACCACAGTGGGAGAAATGTGTCGCCAGTGGCGGGGACTATTGACAAGGGAATCCCACATAGCCTATCCGTGCACTTTTTTTTTGTGGCGGATAGTGTTGCGCGGCAGCGGAGCGCTCCAGAAGTGCAGAGTTCAACAAACATGGCGGTAAGAGGGAAAGCAAAATTGTTAGCGGCGGTCGCCAAAGAACTGCAGGTAAAGCACTGTTATTAAGCATAAAACCTTAATTTTGCTGTACAAGTATTCGTCTCGAAATAATTTATAAGATGAGGTAAGCATCCATGAATTTTATTTAAAATTATAAAGCACCGCGATACATACCCCCTCACCAACGCAATGTATTACTCGACGTTGCACATGAAGCCAGCCTCGTGTTTGATTACCGAATTACTTAATAAAATGAAATAATAAATTAAGGAAATGGTTATTAATTACTATAGACATTTTTTACTGGAAGGCAATTAGCTAATTGTACTCGTAATAATCTTTTTTTAAAAACTTGAGAAGCCATTCAATTGTCATCTACTGCTGTCTACTGCACTTGATTTCATGTGAATTGGATTCGTGCTTATTGCTGCGAAGTGGAAGAAAGAAGTTCCGTTAACCGCATTAATACACATTCCGCTTTAACAATGGAGTCCTTGTATGGCTATGTGTGCTCAAATTTTTTCGTTTTCACGGTTTATTTTGAAAGAAACAAAATTTTGCACTTTCTTATTTTGCAAGCATCTATAGTAGCTTCAGATGAGTAACATATTTCAATTTGGTGGAAATCTGTGACATACATGTTCGAGGGATTCCCTTGTGAGTAGAATCAGGTCATTCTGTGTGATTTCTTTCCCGCTAGTATTGCAAGGCTTCCATCAAATTCTTCATGAAACTTGTTCATGTCTGTATGGATCATCAGTGTTAGCGCTCACATGGGACATGTCAGTGCCTGGCGCGTTCCAAAATGTTCTTTGCAGTTCAATATTGCACTTTCACGAATCATTGCCCGCCGATTAGCGTCGACCTCTGTCACTGAAGACGCGTTGACAGCCACGTGTATAAGTCGTTTCATTATTTTCGATACTCATGAACAAGAAAAGTCCAACGTGTTTCAGTTACATAAACGCTGTATCCCGATCAAATCCGGCACGAAGTCTCCTATAGCGTTAGAAATCATTCAATGTTTTGATTTTACACATCTTGCTAAGGTAACACATACAGATTCTAGAGATTGCATCCGTTGCTCGTACTACTGCTACATTGTTGCTAATCACCTTTCACCTAAACGGAGCTGGTTACTCTATTACAAGTGTTACGTAATAAAATTGGTCACTGAGCGGCTAGTGCACAATTGATACTGAAATACGACCTGTTCCACCGTCTCCCGCTGCTGACGCAATTTCATTGTAAAGCAGTTTAAAACCAATTGAAAATGCGCGAGCTTGCATTACCAAAACCAAGAGCTTAAAAAAGTTCATTACTGGTTTGGTTTGTTTTGGTATTAACGTCCTTTTCAACTGCTATGGTCATTTCAGGACGAGTTATAGGGGCCCAAATTTTGCCTCGCAAGGGTTCTTTAACGTGCAGCTGGCAAACGACTACACGGGACCAACGGCTTTACTTCCCTTCCGAAGGAAGTGCGTGATCTCAGGATTTACCCCTGAAAAATCCTCGTCGTCCTCGGCCGGGATCGAACCCGCGTACTCGGGCATCAGAAGCGATCACGCAACCGCTGAGCCACCGAGGCCGATAGTTCATTACTGAAACTGTGTCTATCTGTGCGTGTCTGCAAAAATTTTGAAATTTTGACTTCGAAAATTAAGATCATCAAAAAGTAGAATACAGAGGGTTGAGACAACACCACTTAGATAAAGAAGGCCTCGCACTGAAACGTCATACATCATTATCAAAAGGCCAAATTTAGGGCCTATTATTGGTACGATATAGACTATAATGGTCCGAAAGCTTCATTGTTAAAAAGTGGTTAATGACAATGAAGCTCGGTGGTGGCGCACGGTAGCACTGAGAGCACATTGTAGGAATTTTCTGTGATTCACTAAACTTCCGTGTGGATTAGAGGTTTTCACTTTTTGGTTGTTCCATTCCATAGTATTTGCTTATTTTTTTTACATTATGCGTGACATTGAACGTGCTTTAAAACAGTTGCTCTACTTCCAATGTCAACACTTATAACTGTAGAATAATTCTACGCAGTCAGCTGACAAGGTTAAGCCTAAAATGGTGCTAAATTTAACATGTTTTGAGAAGGGAACATACCCGCCCTTCCCGAGCCTATTTCAATTATTCCCTATTAACATGGGTCCGAATTAGAACGGTAAGTGAGATATGAACAGAAATAAAAATGCCGCCAACAAGATCAACATGTTAATCACTCAGGTTCTGCAACGCCTAGGATAATGAATTTTGGAGGAATAATAGGGTACATAAAACTGTGTAACCGTTAAAATTTGATCGTATTCCAACGAGTAGTTCCCGAGTTACGCATTCAAAATCTTAACAGTGCTCACACGCGAGTACTAACCAGCACGCGTTACAATGTTGAGTGCGTAACTCGGAAACTATTCGTTGGAATTCGATCAAATTTTAAAGTTATACACAGGATTATGTACCCTATTATTCCCCCAAATTTCATCATCCTAGATGGTATAGAACCTGAGTTATTATTTGATCTTGGTGGCGGCATTTTTATTTCTGTTCAAATCTCAGCGTTCAAATTCGGACCCAAGTTCATAGTGACAAAATGCATCACTATATCATGATCTATTATGTGTATTATTATCTACCATTTGTTTTTCGTCACCATGTATTTATTCGTAGTCTGAATGCAGATTTTCATTTTCCCTATATGTCTTCTTAACTCGCCTTCATCGGAATTATCGATGAATTTATGCCCCATCAAGAATTGAAAGAATGCTTCCTCCTGTCTTTCTTTACATCTGTTCTTCATCTTCTTTCCTCACATGCTCTCTTCCTGTGCCCACTTCTCTATTCTATATTTTTTGCCAATTTTATATTTTTTCACCTCTTATTCGTCATAATTATCATTTACGAATGTAAATTACACGCGTTATCTCCCTTCAAACGTAACACTTACCCATTCACTTCTTCCGTCAATATTTTATTTGCAAATAACTTAATAAATTTGTAACGTTTCAAACATTGAAACCGGTATAGATTGAAAAATGTTTAATTTAGCGCGATTAGTCGAAGGTTTCTGGTTCAAGTCCAGGCTGTAAAATTTTCTTTCCTATTTTTATTCAAAATTTTTAATACTTGATTAGATCACCATATAATTGATTAGATCACCATATAAGTAAATGAATTTGTAATTTTTTACATCAGCGGATTGGTTTGAAATAAAAAGGAAAGAACCCCCTCCCCCCATAAATGTTTCATTTAAATTCTTTTCCCCCACAAGGATCATAATTCCGTCCTTAGAGGGTTAAAAATATGAGTATATGAAATTGCATAGTAAATTAATTAATAAAATATATAAAAAATAGAATCGGGTTATTTTAGAGTTGAGTGTACGGTTCTTCGGCAAAATAATGATTTGAAGTTGAATTATAAATAACAAAATTAGAATAATAAAGAATTATTTTAAAATGGGCTACTTTTGGTGTTTTTACCCCCTCCTTCGCCAATAAGAAGTCAACAATGCCTCGTTAATTTGGCGAAAAAAGTTATTTATGCTCTAGTCAATCAAATACTGATGCAACAAAATTTTTTCTTATCGCCTGCTAACTAAAATTAACATACTTACATACTTTACAAACCCGATTATCCGTTAAGATCTCCAGCGCTTGCGATCTTCCGCCATCAGGCGCATGTCCTCCAAGGCAATGCCCAAGCGACTCGAACCAGGTAGCTATACTTTCTAGGCCGACCCCTTGGTCTCTTACCCCTTGGAAAATAGCAACGGCTTATGAAGGCCATACCAATGCAATTGAGAAGTAGCGGCTCAACACCTAAAGACCCCCTTTATTGCACTCTTTCGGTCATAACCCAGTACTCATAGGTGAGAACTTGGCTTTAGTCTTTTTCAAATCTATTTATCAAAGAAGACTGTTGACCCTAGAAACCAATCAGAAGCAAGCACAAGTGATGCATTACTTTCTCCTGAAACTTTGTACTGCAGACTTTTTAGAACAGAATATTCTATAACATTAAAGATTATTTTTTTTATCTTCATACGTTCATTTAAAATTTGTAGATCATTTAATTTTATTTATCTCATATATGCGAAATAAAATCTTATTTAATGAAAATTCCGTTTTATAACTCAATCGACATGCGCGAGAGCGAAGTGCAATAAACGGAATAATAAGCGATAAGCAACCAATCAAGCGTGTTTTCTGATTGGTTCGTTTCATTGGTCTTCTTTTATGAGATAGTGTATAACTCACATTCCGTTACACGAATCGCCACGGTTCACGTCTGACACAGCCTACTGCACCGATCCCAGCATCCAATTCTCTGCCCCGCTGCCCATCATTCGTGAATGCAGTCCCGAGATAATTGAACTTCTCCACCTATCTCAATGAGGCTCCCCTAACAAGGATAGCGACCTGAGCACGCTGTCTTGAAAGAACAAGAACCTCAGTCTTAATCACACTGATTTTCCAACCTGGCCTCATCATTCTTGGCTGCAAACCGATCTAGTGCATGCTAAAGATTGGTGCAAGAAGACCCAAAAAGACAAGGTCGTCAGCAAAGAGCAACCTCTCCACCAAGCATGCTTATCGCCTCGGCTGGCCCTGTCTATCCAATCCATAAAGATAATTAAAATTAACATAATTAACAAAAATAAATAGATAAAGTAATCAGAAAAAAACGAATTTCCATATCAGAGATGCAGAGTTTTAAAATTTCCTCTATAAATAAAAAAAATATGAGATTATCAATTTTCATCAATTAAATGTAAACCTTTTTCATAAAAACTGGGACAATATGAAAACTGCAAATAAAAAATGATTGACTAAATATATATATATAAGCAAAATAAAAAATAATAAATGCGTTTGAAGTGACTAAAGTAAAATATGTATAATTTATAAATGCTCATCTCTTTTTTGGTCGTATATAATTTTTTAATGAAATTGCCATTGGCAATATGCACCATAATAGTTAGGACGGAAGGAAAAGACTGTACCGGAAGCCTTAGAAGTGACATGAATATTCTCGAAACTTCTGGAGAACATTATGTCATAACTTTTCCCTCTTTAAATGCAAACTGCAATGTGCGGCCAGCATTACACGACAATATGGGTCGAGGCAAGGCAGTGATTCAAGATATACGCAATAGAATAATCCAACAATTTAGAAGCAACGTATCTCAGCGTGAAATAGCCAGGAATCTTGGACTTCCATCATCTACAGTTCATAATACGAGGTGCATTTAAGTTATAACACCTCCGTTTTTTTTTTCTCGACGTAATCTCCCTGCAGTTGTACACATTTTTCACAACGGCGACGCCATGTTTCCATGGCCGCTGCGAATGCTTCTTTAGGAGTCTGTTTTGACCACTGGAAAATCGCTGACGCAATAGCGGCGCGGCTAGTGAATGTGCGACCACGGAGAGTGTCTTTCATCGTTGGAAACAGCCAAAAGTTGCAAGGAGCCAGGTCAGGCGAGTAGGGAGCATGAGAAATCACTTCAAAGTTGTTGTCACGAAGAAACTGCAGCGTCGCATTTTCAGGTCTTCATGCAGGATTGTGTGCACAGATCCTCCAAATCAACTTTCTCCATTCGCTCGATCATGTCGTCAGATCGGCTAGTGCAAGGCCGAGATTGTCTTGGTTTGTTGTCACACGACGTTCTGCCTTCTTTGAACTGTCGACCCACGAACGCACATTGGACACATCCATGACACCATCACCACATGCTTCACTCAACTGGCGATGAATTTCAATCGGTGTCACACTATGCAAAATGGAGAAAACGAATGATTACACGCTGTTCTTGTAATGAAAACGTCGCAATTTTAAGTATCAAAAACAGTCCTAATTCTCGCCGCTGCCGCTAAAGTTTTTTTTTGCCGTACAGTGCTGCCATTTCTGTCACGCATTCACAACGAGTGCGCGCGTATTTTAAAACAAGCCGCATGTTTCTATCAGTTTTCAGTCCTGAGAAATAAAATCGGAGGTGTTTTAACTTGAATGGGCCTCGTATTATTAATAGGTACAGGACAAGCGGAAATACTACAGTTCTTAAAGGGCAAGGACGAAGACCGATTCTGACTGCTCGTGATCTTCGGGTTTTCAGACGTCACTACATTAAACATCAAAGCCAATCAAACATCAAAACGTGAAAATCTGTATGTATTTCACTGAAGCCACAAATCAGCTCAACCGGCAGAGCAGGCCCCCGATTCGCAAATCGGGAATCCTCCTTTACTTTTACACCATTCTTGATTCCTCCCTTTGCTCTATGGTTTGAGAGTAAAGGAGGATTCCCGATTTGTGAGAACAGCTTTGCAGCAGTTCAACGTCCACGGTAGCTCAATTGGTTAAGAGCGGTGCCAGCGAAAGACATGGCTCCGGAATTTTCCTTCCCTATTTCGTAAGTATGGCTACTAACGTTAAAGTCAACTCGACCTAATTCCAATAGAAGGTAATGGACCCAATTTATCATCAAGAAATTCCCCATCTCTTTGGTACAGACGCTAATAGAGTATGATGTACTCGCAAAAATAAGGCGTCGAGCAACATCTCACTTTACTGGCCTACTGTGAAGAAAAAGAAATAGGATCCGGAATCAAGGTGATCCCATTTTCTTCTATCCCGTTAAGTCCCCTCATCCCTTAGATTTCTGTAACATTGGACTCTTTAAAAGAGAGCTGGAAACTGTCGACATTGAAGGCCTATGGAATGTGTGCGAAGAGGTGAGGAGCATCACTTACAATGCTTCGCAGAAGTTTGTTAGAATAGAAACTGCGATGGCAATCCTTTGTCCATAACAAGGGACATCACATTTTACTCAACATACGAGTATAATGGAGGAACGGTATCGCGAAGAGAAGTGAAGGTCAAAATCGTTCATTTTTACTTCCCTCAACTCCAGATCGACCCCTTTGTCTTTGTTTTCATCGATAAAATTGAATTAAAAATCTAAAGATCATGAACTTTCAGTTTTAGTGCCAAGGCAGGTTCCATCCTCTTTCAAGAAAACGTGATAAAAGTTAACGAATTTAAACACGTTGAACTTAATTTTACCGATGCAAACAACGAGACAGATGGCCGCTCTTTGAGAGAGATTTCCGCGATAGATTTCCAACTATACTTTTTAATGATCTTTAAGAATCTTAAGTCAGACTTTCAAAAATCCAAAAATGTTTTGCTAGTACACGCTCAGACACATATTTGAAAAGTCTTAAGAATTGGCAATTCTCTACTGTGCACGCCTTTTGAGACCCGGAAGGGCAACATTAACACGTTATAAGTAAAGCACTGTATATAGGAATTTTGAAAGTATCCTAAATACAGTGCCTTAGTTACCAGGTGTCCAAAAATGAACGACGATTTGGAAAATCAATTAATGAAAACGGAAGGCGATAGACGATAGAAATATACGGTTTGCTGCGTTCTGCTTAGGAGACCAGGGATTAGTAATCCAGAGCTTTAGGAAACACTATAAAACAATGTTTTCAAAATAACAACCATTTGCAGCAACAACGTGGCGCAGTCGAGGACAAAATTCGCAGAAGGCCGTGCAAGCATTTCAGTTGGAATGCTGAGCGAGGTATAGAATGCCGATCTGACGGGACGGAATGGGTTAGAGAATAGCAGTACCACCTGCAGCTGTTGACGAACATTGTAACTAATTTTGAAACTCGGTGCGAAATTCCCTGGTTTCTGAAGCAGAACGCAGCAAACCGTTCATTTCTATCTCCTTCCGTTTTTCGTTAATTGATTTTTCGAATCCTTACTCAATTTTGGAACACCTGGTATAATTTTCGGACATAGTTGGATGTCTTAGTTTTTTATGTATTTCTAGTGCTGTCCTTCTTACCAAAGCTTTTAAAAGCATTTCCAAAGTTATTAAATAAATAATCTTTATTTCTATCAAAAGTACAAAACAGATATAAAAGTTATGCTGTTTGTTGCTTAAAAACTATTTAAAAAGATTCGTTTTATTATGAAGTAATGCAGTTATTTACATTAATTTGTTATGCTAAAATTTCCTTAAATATAATAAATACTGATAAAAACATTTTCTCGTTTAATCAACTAATCATAGCTGATTTATTCATCTTGAGATTCTTTCCGTTTCCGTCCGGATAAATTGTCTTCAAGATCACTTATCCGTTTCTCCATCAGCGAAACCGTCTACGAAGAGTAAAAAGAAAAATAAATAAACAAACAAACTAAAATTAATTAAAATTCGTGCACGCTAAACCATAAATATATGCATTCTCAAGTTAATAGATATTTAAATAACAATTTCCTGAAAATATTTCGATAAATTTTAATTCTAAATACAGAGGCTTGCCAGTTTACTTCAAATGACAATTTGCGCCTAAACGCTTTTGGGCGAATTTTTTCTCGGGAAACATTAGGCTACTGTCGTTCCTACATCCTATTTATAAAACCTCTGACATTACCATCCTCAAATCTAGTTTTGGATGAAACCATTTTCTTTCCGACTGAGCAAGATGAGATTAAAATTACTTCATATAAAAAAATACTTAGAAATTTTATTCTCTATATACAGACATGCCAATCCCGAACTAATGACATTAATAAATGAAAGGTTTATACGATTTCAAAGGACCTCCCAAAACAGTAATTTCATCCACTCATCGAAACAATTTTCCCTTTCCATAATGAATTCAAATGATGATGGAAAAGAAGGTTTAAAATGAAAACAAAAAATAAAAAATAAATAAATAAAATAAAATAAAAAATAAAAATAAAATCTGCACGATTCTCGCTCTGAGAAGAGATGAGAGTTCACCAATCACCTGCGTCAGCAGAAGCAGTTGCCACTGGATGTTCTGCAAAGTGGGAGCATCTGAATTCTGTTCCGAGGGGGACAAAGAAGAGGAAGAAGTTGACGATATGGTCTGACCGCCTTCGACGCCACCGTCTTCCTCCTTTGCATCGTGGGCCGATCCACCGGCGCGGGGACGAGACACCGCTCCCTGCAAAGGAGACGAAAAAGAAATGAAGAATAACACAATAACAAGGGAGCGAGAAAGCGACAGCAGATATAATGGGAGAGGCCTCGACCATAACGACGACTGAGCGGACACCCGTTGCTGTGGCCAACCCCATCCACAAGAATGCAGGAAGGGCGTTATTTGATGTCGAGAGAGAGATTCAGTTAAGGGCCCCCGTATATTTATTATATACAACGTTAAACCCATTCCCTGTCTAACCTTAAATACAATATTGCAAATATCTTTTATATACGCTGACCCAAGATAACGAGAAATCCTAAAACAACTGTAATCATAAAGAGTGCGGTCAGTTTTTAGAGAAAGGAGAGTCTTAAATAACAATCAATGCCGTATCTTAATACGATATATAACAAACCCTTAAGCATAGGTAAGCATTTTCGAACGTTCAATAATACAGATGCTGATATTGAAAAATTATTTGTTTTCTTCCAAAAACAAAAATTCTAACTTCAACATTAATCCCATTTCCCAATTCATTCATCGGCCTCGGTGGCTCAGCGGTTGCATGATCGCCTCTGATGCCCGAATACGCGGGTTCGATCCCGGCCGAGGACGACGAGGATTTTTCAGGGGGAAATCCTGAGATCACGCACTTCCTTCGGAAGGGAAGTAAAGCCGTTGGTCCCCTGTAGTCGTTTGCCGGCTGCACGTTAAAAAACCCTTGCGAGGCAAAATTTGCGGCCCCTATAACGCCGTCCTGAAATGATCATAGCAGTTGAAAAGGACGTTAATACCAAACAAACCAAACCAAACCAACCCAATTCATTCCTTGTGATGCATGTTTACCCTTTTATTTTTCCAACGTTAACTCGACTGCATTATGAGGACGTTGGAAACAGATCTAAACAGTTGACGCAAGCTAAATGTTGCTGCATGATAAATAAACAACAATTACATTAGTTTCACAGGGAAATGTAGGAGGCAAAAAGGCATCAGGTTGAATGTCGCCCCGAAATGACGTCAGTGAATTATTTTATTGACGTTTAACCTCTAATACTTGGTTTCCGTTTAAGAGCTCGGTGCTAAAATGTTTATGTGACATTTGCCATTTTGACATTCTTGCAAATTAAGGGAAAAAAAGGTTCTTTTTTTCTATTTTCTTCAAAAAATTTATAAAGAAAAGCATTAAAATATACAAATTCTCTAGTAAAATTTTCACGCATTTCAATCTTTTCATATTTGGCCCTCTATAAAGACTTCTTCATTTCGCAGATATATTTCCTCGCCATACTTTAACACTTTCCCTTTCAACAAAGTCTACCCCCCCCCAATATCTGCTGATAGCAGTATTTCAAAACGGACAGACTTTATATTATTTATTTTTTATTATTCCAAAGAAAAAATAAACAGGAATGTGAAGACGAAGCTGAGCACACACCCCTCGTAGGCCGACGTTGGCTGGAAGAAAAAAGGGAGCGGTGCTGAGAGTTTCATCGGAGTCGACGTTTCCGTTGCTCATCACAATTTCCTGGGGATTCACACACCGGTCCATGTCGTGCAATACGTTCACCTGATGGGCAACAAAAAAATAAAATAAATAAATAAACAATCAAATAAAAAGAAGGTCACAGAACTCGTTTGGCATGCATTATCGGTTTGTAACTGTAATTTTCTTTTTTAAAATTACATATTAAATGAAATCAATTTCACAACGAGCATTCTATTTTGTTTCTAATTATGAAAAAGGAAAATTCAAACTTCTTCAGTTACCCAATTTCCTTAATAAAATTAAATTGAAAAAGAAAATCCTGTGCAGATTAAAGAATTTTCTAATTTCCTTCCGCAGAAGAAGGGGGGAAAAGAAAGTGCAGCCATTAGGAAATTAAAAGTTCTTCTTTAACTTTCCTTTTAAGTGCGTTTAAAGTACAGCAATTAAGTTTAAATAGCATCGCTTTTATTAAAAAAAAAAAAAAAAAAAATTTTCTTTTATGGTCTCTGCAATAGCATTTTCATTTTTCTGCAAACGCAAAACAAACAGCCGTGCGTAATTACGATGATTATGTCGTCATTCGATCAAATTGAACTTGAAAACGTTTAAATCGAAGTGTGACCGATATCTCTTTTCCTCTCTCCATGTGCTTCATTAACCCCCTTTCCCCACCCACCTATCCGCCCTCGTGCGTTTTTTTTTTTTTTACACCGAACAAGGTCAAGGATCCCCACGTGCATTACTCATTTTCACCTCCTCCCCCAGTGGTCAACATCGGTCACCATTCTTCCATTACTCATACTGCTTGCCATCGATAACCACGGCGAGCATTATTATTCCAGACACAAACTATTTTACTAACTTTTTTATATCAATTAAAAAGCAATAACGAAAGCGTCAATTTAATCGGTATATTTGGATAAACCAAAATACGTCACGGGTTACCAGAAGGTACAGACGTGAAAGATCAGAGTGCAATCGCACTTAACACCTTTTCCAGCAGCCCTTACTCAACAAAGAGCTAAATCCCCTCACTCAGCGAATCATAACAATCCGGTTCATTAAAAAATTGCGGATTATTAGGCTATAGTACAAAAAAAAAAATAAAATAAAAATATGACAACTCTCATTAACAGCAAAACCAATCACAAATATGTTTGGTGGCGAGTGGAAAATTTCTATACAACTCGCTATCTGTAATTTCCCTGCTTCTCGGAATGTAAACAACTATGCCGGCTATTACACAGTTAAAAATAAAATCGCGAAAAATTCTTGATTAAAATTTATATTATGAAAATTATTATACTTTAAAAAAAAAAAAAAAACACAAAAAAACAGACGTGACTCAGCTTCTTTTTTTTTTCCTTACGGAAAAAATGTTTACCTTATTACAGATGCAACGGAAATGATATCAATTAACAAGTGTTTATTCCATTGCACGAGACCAATGTTACGACAAAAACGCCGTTCTGATTGAGAAATGTGCACATGTGCATTTCCTGCACTTTGTTGCACCACTTGCAATTCCGAAACTCGAGCAAGTCGACTAAACCTAATAGCAATATGCAACTCGTATATGTTCCTGAAACTCCAAAAATCAGTTATAATACAAAGCAACTCCTATTCCACATTTCCATCTGTATGACTGTGAATTTTGGTATACAGTATTGAAAATGAATCACGGAAATTATTTAAATATGAACATCCTAGATGTTTTGATGATGATTCGACCTATTTGTCATCGCTCATTACTACTAATTCGATTCAGCGCGCTGCCCTGAGAACACCATAACCAATAGCCAAGTTTGATTCGTTAAGCCTTAAAACAATTCCAAATATTTGGTAAATTTGCACACTCTCATCTTGAACTTAAATTAGTTAATCTCTCTAGCACTGAAAAATGTGATTTAATCGAATTAGCACTCTAGCAATTTAACTTGAGCGCATTTTATTGTCTGGTATAAATCGAATGCAAACCACTCAAGATCATTTGACGACCAATCAGCTACACCAGTTTAGCAGGTTATGGATAGTGGTTATAAGGAAAATCTTAGAATGAACAATTTATTCTTCTTTATGTTTTCCAATGTATTCATCTTCGTTTGTAGTCTTCATTCCAATTCATTCAATCCAGAACAACATTAATAAGGTTCATTAATCAAGAAAAAAAATTATATGGGGATGAAATAGAGAGTAATTCCATGAAAAGGAAAACAGCTGAAGCCAGTAACAGAAAACGCACTTTCCTGTAAGGTAGAAAAATACGTCGTCATAGAACAAATTCGTCGAAATGATTAGCTCCCAACGGATGAAGAAGGAAAACGAATTCATTACAAAAAAAGAGAAAATCTTTCGATTCATAATGTTGTTGATAGAGTGATCAACTGAAACGAGATTTCCAGGCGTAACTCCCCAACTTAATACATTCAAACACTATACCAATTCATGTATACAAATTTCCTTCTCAAATCTTTTATTTTTATTGTTAAGAGGATCCGGAGGCGTCAATGGCAAACAAACGGATTCCAAGGCGGGAAAAAGGCACACGCGCGCTTGGCGTGAATCATCCGTCGCCGACGCCGCCTCCTCCACCTGCCATTCATCGAACCCACTCCTGCTGCTAGCCAGCCAGCTAACGTGCCGATGACGTCGACCATCTCGTGTTACCTTTCTCTCAACGAGACAATCGATATTTAATTGGTTTCAACAACGAAACGCCCGAACGACACATGAATGGGAGAAGACAAGGAAGAGGAAGGGCGGCAAAAAAATAAAGAAAAATAGAACGACGACAATTCCAATCTACGGTTTACTTTCAACACACGAAAACATTCTCACACACAAGGACCATATCTTGCCCTCCCGTCCTCAACACACACAGAGACTCAAAAAATACAAGTTCAATTCAGTTCGATTCCGAGCGACGCAGATTGCTCAACAGATTCCTTTACGGTTCTTTTTCTCGATCAACAGACGCTCTTTTGAAAAATTTGAAACAGAAGGAAAAGGGAGGGGGTTGATTCCATGTCGCAAACAACAAAGAACCAAACCACCCAGAGATTTCCTATCAACTGTCACCCAAACTTCCATAAACGCGCAGGCGGCACTTCCTCAATATTGTTTTACAAAGCATTTCTTAAAGGACAAATCACACGGATTCAAGCCAAAGGATCACGGTGTGGCCGACCAATGTCGCCACGTCATTATTTACTGCCACCTGTTCTTCTCATTACCGACTTCCTCTCTTCAACAGTCAACTTTTGTTAAAACACAATGCATTTTATAAACAGGACTACAGAAATGCACGTATTTTTTTCCGCTGTTTCTGGTTCATCGAATCCACGCGCAAAGTCAGAGGCGCCAATCCGTCTCGGATTGCCTATTAACGCGATTGAAAACATTAGAGAATAAACCCAAGATGCATCTATCAAAACACTCATTTCTCTCAAATGTCGCACTATTGTGGTTTAATATTAAATACCTTTATCCTAATCCAATTCCTCTACATGAAAAAAAAAATTGATTTGATATACAAGGGTTATTCCGAAAGTAATGACCACTTACAATTTTCTTCAGAAACTGTATAATTTTAGTCCGTTATAAAAGACAATCACGAAGTTCAGTGTCGTCCCATTTTACAGTTTATTTTCTGATAAGTTTTTCTTTTTCAGATATTCATTCACACCCCTATCTAAAACGAATTAACTGGAGTAAGCAATGTATCGAATGATTTCTTCCTTTTGGGATTCTTCCTTATCCCTTAGGAATAAGAATTAAAATAAACTCAAAGGTCGTAATCGTTTTGTCTAGTCATAAAATGTAATAGTTGCTAACTGAAGTATATGCAAGATTTTATGCATGTGTCGAAGTTGCAATTAATAGCAAGACATCTTAGAGGTAGGTCATTCCGAATACACATGTACACTATCTACTCAAAAATAATCTGACATTTTTGATTTTATACGTTTTGTCGAATATCTAAAAAAATATTTGCCGAATTATTCTGAAACTTCAGGGGTGTAAAAAGAATGTTACACCTTATATATTTCAGAGAAGGTTTGTCCTGAAGGCAAACAGGGGTCCAGCAACGAATTCAACAAAAAAAAATGTTTCAGATTTCCTTATAAAAAATAATGCTGGCAATGCGTTGAAGCTGTAGGATATGATTAGGAGGCTTCTTTTATTTATCTGTGTCCATTTGTATAACAATAACACGTATAATCATGGAGTTATAAAGGTTTCTTTAAAAAAAAAAATCGAGATGTCTTCGTAAGTTTTTTGTTTAAATCGAGCAGGATTTTCAGCTCAATGCAATGCCATTTTCAGGAAACTTGACAATCTAATGTAGAGACAACAACCTGCAATCAGAAAATAAAAATATTAAATATTTAATGAAATATGAACATTTTTACTAAATGATGTTTAACTGCGCATGCGACAGGGTTACCAAACGGTCTTTTGATAATTCATTAGCCAAATGTATCAAGTTACTCTTATAAAAAGCCCAAGCAAATAGCGTGAAAATTCAGAAAGATATCGCCGATAGAATGAGTTGAATCTCAGTTGCTCTCAAAAATAAAACACAACGATAAGGGGTTTTCTCCAAATTTTTATTTTTGGATCGGACACCAGTATCAACTTCTTCTCCTTAAGCTGACATGAAGCGAATATGAAGTCAATATACCTTCATATCATCGCAAGCAGAAGAAGTTGATACGGGTGTCCGGTCCAAAAATAAAAATTTGGAGAAAATCCCTTATCGTTTTGGTTATTTTTGAGAGAAACTGAAATTCAACTCATTCTATTGGCAATATCTTTCTGAATTTTCACGCTATTTGCTTGGGTTTTTTATAAGAGTAGCTCTATACATTTGGCTAATGAATTATGCAAAAGACCTTTTGGTAACCCTGTCGCATGCGCAGTTAAACATTGTTTAGTAAAAATGCTCATATTTCATCAAATATTTAATATTTTTATTTTCTGATTACAGGTTGTAGTCTCCACTGTAGTTTGGCAAGCTTTTATGAAAATGGCATTGCATTGGGTTGAAAACCCTGCATCTCATAAACAAAAACTTAGGAAAACATTTAGATTTTTCAAAAGGAACCTTTGTATCTCCATGAATATATTTGCTTCAGTATTCTTATCCAAATGAAGACAGGTAAGTAAAAGAAGCCTCATAATCATATGCTACAACGCATTTCAAGCATTATTTTTTTACAAGTTAATCCCAAACATTGTTTTTTTGGTTTACTTTGTTGCTGGTCTCTTATTCGCCTTCGGGACAAAACCTTCGCTGAAATATTATGAGGTGCAACATGCTCTTTACACCCCTGAAGTTTCAGGAGAATTCATCAAGTATTTTTCTAATATTCCACAAAAAGCCTAAAATTGAAAGTGTCCGAATACTTTTGGCTAGATAGTGTAGGCTGCATTGTATGAAAATGTTGTTTTTGGAAAGACTAATAAGTTTGTTTTATTTCAAAACGCATTAATCGACTATGTCTATATTCAGTATCAGTCAGAAGACACTGATACAATGAGCGTATGAGCGTGATAAGCTGTTCTACACAATCGCTCTAGATAACTCGTTGACTAAATTCAATCAGCCGTATATAATGGACGGTGAGTAAACTTAACCGACAACAGTGTTTACTAACAGACTCATATTTAATAATTTTGAATACTGCACGGATAATACCGTTTTTATGCCACCGTTAATCGGTTAATGTTGGACTTCGAATTGCGGCCCAGAAGACGACATTATAATTTAAAAAAGGAATGACGAAATATTTAATTAGTTTGATCATACCGTGCTTAGTGGCGAATGTTCGAATACGTTATAAATTACCTTTCGAGGTAATTTCGTGATCTTCGTATAGATTAAAGAAATGGATCTAAGATGATTTTCAGAGGTAACACCAAGTACTGTTATTATATTACTGGTTTGGTAAGTTTAGAACATATTAAGGATATTTATTTTGTTTTATTTAAGCAAAGCCTACGTAATGCCTAAAGCCCTGAAAGTTTGTTTTTCCACTGATTTAAGTGGCACGGATGATGTCCAGCCGGTAATCCGTTACGGCGACAAGATAGTCTGCCAGCTCTCTTCCCTTTGTATATATATTTTAACCAATTCATCTATGGATCCTTCTTAAACTGTTTCGCTGCAACTGAGGTAGCGATTTCGATTTTGCAAACTATAAAGCGCACGTTCCTTTCTCCTGTAGGACGGCCATTTCAGTTCATTCAGTTTACCATGCTCGGTGACAAATACAAACGCCTATCGTTAAATGAAGAAAAAAAAATTAGAATTTACAAGTACTGCACACTTTATTTCATGTTCCTACTAGATATTATGTAGTTTAACTGTTATTAAATTATGAAATTGTGTATTTATTTTATGGACACTATATTTTGAATAATGCAACGTTGTAGACAAAAAATTACGTATGCATTTAATTGACTAGCTCTCATTTTTTTTTTTAATGAAGGCTTATTCTCAGTACTACTCTTGTAGTTACCGTGGACACATTAATTTACTTTACGCTATTTATTGCAAAGACAGCGAAGAGCGAATAAATGCAAATGGTGACTTTTGAAATTTAAGTTTACGGCCAAGGGGTAACCAAATCGAGCAATACTTTAAGCAAAGACCAAGGATCCTTCCTCATCGAACAATGTTATTTTTAAGATGTACGAGCATGTTTGCTATTACGTGGTCATGTTTTCGTTTTTTCTATATTCTTTTGATCTCTGTGTTTTGACTGTTCGAAGGAAAGAAAACAGAAGAACTAAAAATAAAATAAAACAACAACACAAGCAAATTGCATTTTCTCCTTATTTAGGATTTGGTATTTATTTTCATTACAATCCAAAAATTGATAACTTTTCACCTTTTGCTTTGCATTTAATTACATAAACAAAAACAACAATATTAAATTCCAATTATCATTTGTTTTCCTATGAAAATCCGCCACTTTATTTTAATAATTATTAAGCTCATGGAATTGAAAGATCACTTAGGATGAAGCAGTTAACCGAATGAAATCGGGTGCCGCGCAACATCGTCACACATATCGACACTTTTTCGAATCTAAGTGCAAATCGAGTAGACATTTCTAATAGAACCATAAAAACAATTTTGGCAAAACACGTCTGACTCTATTGAAAATTATTCAACCTTACCCCCTTCCCACACCCAAAGAAATTTCAAAAGCGCTCGCGTAAACGCAAACATAACCGTAACGCGACTGCTATGAACATAACTGTCATCTTTAAAAGGTGAGCGGGTTTCAAAAATAAGGTGAAAGAGAGAAAGATACGGGGGTGGAGAGAGCAGGGGAATTAAGCACACGTGCGTCCCTCTATCATCCGTTTCAAAAGAGCGGGGGAGTGTCCTCAGGTGAATCGCTTTCTCTTCCACCTACGCAATTCTAGGTTCAGGTAGCGCACTTGAGTGGGGGGAATGCTATATTTAGGAGCGCCGCCGAGATCATCGCCATGACAACCCCACCGGGATGGGAATTAAAAGCATTACGTATTTGTCACCTGCGCGGCTGCGTCATCGCCGACCAATCAGAGGGCTGTTACGCGCCATGACGTCATGGTGCGAATCAACAGGCCCCTTTAAGAAAACAAAAAAGGCGCTGCCATATTTTTTCTTCCACAATTTTCTCTTTCTCTTTATTAAATAAAAGCCTCTAAGACCCAAAGTAGATGGACAAGACAAACAAGAGTCCATTAGAAGTAAAACCAGAGGAAAAATTTGCGCTCAACAGGTTTTCCTCACCTTTCAACCGAAGGATTAGCTCCATTCAATTTTAATTAAATCAAGATATTTATAACATTTTAAAGGGAAGCGGCTCAATTCAAAAATAAACATAAATCGCAAAAATCAATGGAAAACGAAAATTTAAAGCGACCCTGTCACTCCAAGCTTTCTCGCAATTATAACAATTCGTACAAAAATCATGAAGAAAGGAAGAAGGGGGAGGGTAAAGAACGGAGAAGTTATGCAAATTTTCATTTACCTTAGTGGGCGTTTGAAGGGAATGATTTCTCGTGCACATGGATGGATAAGATCCGGGGGCGTCTGAAAACAGGCCACGCTCTTCGGAGAGTTTGGTGAAATTCGTTTTCCACACAAGAACCTACAAGGGCGAAATTAAAAAAATATACATATGTATATATAGGCAACTGGTAATCCATATTCAAGACTCCCCTTATTTTGGCTCTTTTAGACAGCCAATTAATCCTACATCAGTATAAAGTGGCCATTTTATCTCAACACCAAAAACAGGACGCAAACCCCAACCACAGGATCAATATGGCCAATGATTATAGTGGCCAATGATCCAACAAGGGTAAATTAATACCATCTAGAATTATTAATACTTAACAAACGGGATTACAATGGATTTTAATATCCTTAATTAATTTTATTATAAATTTCAAGAACTAAATTTAACATTTTCGTTATAAATAAATAAACTAAAAAGAAAGATTCAGTGGCAATTTTGATTTACATTAGGGGAGCGCCTATGTCAATGTTTTTAACAGGTATTGAGAGATCCCTGAACTCTCACGTTGACATTAAAAACCTATTACTTTATTTAACTTCAAAACGAGTAGTACATGGTGACTATGTACTGTCTAGACTGTTTCAATTCTCAGCTTGAAATAATCAAAATCAATTGTGAAGTAGGACTTTTGCAGCTTTAAAGCAAGTCCACAATAAAGCTCTAATGCTTGCCATCGATCCGATGCTAACGTCATCAATAACGCCGTCCGATTCTTAAATTATGGGCGTATATTAGCTCCGTAAAAATCAATGTTAAGTAGCTTGTACTTCATTTTATTTCTTATTAAAACTGGATATGATAGCGCTTCTCGCAAATTATTAACTGTCGGTTTAATTTGAACTTCAAAATGCGTAATCGCAATGCCTAAACGAGCAACATTCGAAAGGAATAAAACGCCTTAATAAAAACGACGTAATTATTTGATGTATTCAAAGTTTAATAAATGCAACTATAACAAGAAATGTGGGAAAAGCACGAGTGAATTAAAAATAAAACCTCCTACATGGCCAAAACATTCATTTGATATTTGGATGCGGATGAAATAAATTTCACATTTTTCATAGGAATCGAATAAAACAAATTCTATTTTTTAAATCATCGTAAAACAAAAAGAAATAAAAATTATAGACACAACGAGGTCAAATTAAAATTCCTAAAAAACGTGTAAAATTTCAACGGCTTTCTATAAATGGTTTCTAAAAAATACAGATCAAATGAAATTGTACACTTTATTGAAATAATATGATATTAGTAGAAAATGCTTTATTCTATACGCATAAATAGAATATTATTTCAGAAAAAAGCTTCTGTGCCATTAAAAAGAAGATATCGTCGACATAGTCCGTTTCATTAATAAACGAATGGCGTACACGTCATTCGCCGTAATCACTCGTATGTTTCATGTTTTCCAATTCCAAGAAAACGTTTATCCAACACAGCTGAAGGGACGGCGAAGCAACCAACATTTTTCCCTCCTCCTCACATTGCTATACGATTACGGCATATAGAGAATATGTTGCTATGCCCGATTACGAAAAATACTCATCGCTTCGTTTTATTCCCAAACATTCAACATAACACATTACTACGCACTTAATCTTCCGCCGACATACGAATCTTTTACATCACACGCACATCCAAACAGAGAGAGAGAGTAACCTACATATTTTATTTCAAAATAAACAAGAATTGTAAAAAATATAAATAAAAAAAAGCGAAAGGAGTTTCGTCTACAGTCCAGATCCGTCGTATAATATTACAAAGATCACAATCTCGTTCAATCCACCCGTCGGCATAAAATTTGACCGGATGGGGGAGAGGATTGTTAGCACGCGCTCTCGTGCGTGAGCAAGGATTAGTAACCTAATGATCCACCTGTGAGCATCCTCTCGCTTTGGCCGAGTGCGCCCCGCGTGCACAGGTGCCACCAGTCCTTTTAACCAAAACTCCAGAGCAGATTACGAGAAAAAGGAGGGACAGAGAATGGAGAAAAAGAAAAAAAAAAATCATCATGCGGTGGCAAAATCCGTGCCTTTTCGTTAGAAAGTATATACACACAGTAAAATCTACGTATTTGTATTAGCCTCAAGTCACGAAACACTGCAACAGCAGAAAAGAGGAGGAGGAGTCGATGTCGAAACGTTCTTGAACGTGCAAATAGAAATGAGTCAGACCGTGGCAGCGACAAACAATACGCGGTGAATCAGGGCGCTTTTCAATTTTACTTTCGCAGAAATAAAGGCTTATAAAAAAGTCAGATGGAAATCATGTTCAGGTTATCTGTAACTCAAATTTGGAAGTGAACTCATCACGCCATTCCTAGTAATTTCAAAGCGGCTGCTCCCCTTTTCAATACGTTTTGACCTATTGACTACGAAACTCGGAACCAAAGTTCATCTCTGGACTCCTATCATTGCAACAACAAATCGTGCACGAAAGCCATTTCATTCTTCAGTTCATTAGAGTTACCTTCCAGTAAAATGAAAAAAAATAATAAAAAAAAATAAAAAAAATATCCATTCATAAATACGCCGAAACCTTCGATACGGTGGAGCGATCTTACAGCTATTGATACGCGAGATGTTGACTGTTCAACAGAACCATTTCGGACTATTCTATTTTTATATCTAATTAAAAGTGTAGAATTCCGGATCTAAAACTTGCCATGCTTACTATTTTGCCCTGCGTTTCCTTATTTGCAACCCTTTCTGTGTAACTTACGGGCAGTCATCTGCAACATTTCCATTAATTCAGCGTTTGTCCTGAGAAACTCTGAAAGCAGGGCCGTACCCAGAATTTTTTTCGCGCGGGGGTGGGGGTGGCGGCCCAATCCTGCTTGTAGGAGGGTCCCCCCCAAGTAACAGATTTAATTGATATTGTGGACTATTTCGGGGGGTGCTGCAGCCCCCTCAGCCACCCACCCTGGGTACGATACGGTCTGAAAGCCAAAAATTATCCTCATCATAAACAAGCAGAAAGACCTATAA
This sequence comes from Rhysida immarginata, assembly GCA_023313115.1. NCBI lineage: Eukaryota > Metazoa > Arthropoda > Chilopoda > Scolopendromorpha > Scolopendridae > Rhysida > Rhysida immarginata. The sequence goes on along the minus strand of JAHWFO010070960.1, from coordinate 78,638 downwards.
TCTTTGAAAAAGGTTTTAACTTGATAAATAAATTAAAGAAAACCACGTGAATTAAAATCTGAAAGAAGGAAAATTCAGCAAATGTGTTATTAAATCTGCTTATACTGGTCTGGAAACAACATTCTGTTGATGAAATTGACAAAATAAGCAATCGTCGACAGCTTAATGTCGCATGATCATTTTTTAATGTCAGAGTTCGCATACTTTTAATATCCATAGTTCATATCCTATGATCAACGATGGCAAGGCAGGCAGCGAGCAGTATTATCTACTGTCAAGTGAGTGTAAGGATTAAGAATGCAATCAGAATGGAGATAGACAATTAAATTATTATGTAATTAAATCTTCCATGCCCTTTAAAGCGTGAAGAATAGCCTTGAAAGTTCATCAAATCTACCGAAAATATTCTCAGAGAATTCTGGACATGTTCTGATTTTCAAGCCGCCCATCACAAACCAAAGAATACGCATAATTGAATTAAAAGAAGAGTAGCTAATATTATCCCCGCCATTTACGCCGCAGTTGTAATTGCGAACAATCAAGCGTAACAAAATTTATCTTACTATGTTGAGTTCTCCATCTTCAGGCCAAGATTTACGTTTGCGCTTGCTAGATGCATAATTTAAAACCTTCTCTGCTGATGGTATTTCATGTACCATGCTAACTTTTTTAATGGAGCTTGAAAAACAAAATTTCCTTTTCTGTCGATTTTAATAGTCCACCAATTTTAAAAATTTTTCATGTAGAGAAATTAAATTCTGAACAATTTTCGAAATAGACCGTCTTGAAGATGTCAAACGAAAATTCATCATAAACAGAAAACTCGCAAGGATAATTTAAACTTCTTTTGTTTCTTTGACCGTCTCCTCGGACATTTCGAGGTATAACGCATAAATTCTGAATTATTTAAGGAATTTACTGCAACACGTGGAAAAATCCCAAGTCGAAAACAACAACGTGTTCAAAGATATTTCTAAAGCAATCCTACAGATGGTTAGGGCAGGTAAGAGCAGTCATTTTTCCACAGCTGTATCTTCCAGAAATATCCCCATCCACCATCGTTTCTGTTCTACATGAGGTCACGAACATGAACAATTGCTCTGCACCGAATTTCCAACGTTGCGGAATTTCGCGTCAAACCTAGATCCCTGTTCAACAATCCAAATTCACCGCAAGTGATGTGCTGCAAGATGTGATGTGACGAAAATGTGATGACCCTTATGCCACTCTCGTATGCTTTCCTCTCGTAGTAGTGTACCAAAGACTTTGCGGTATGGCTCAATGCCTTATCCATATGAATGTCTTTCTTCTCATTGTACCGTATATACGACGAATATCTTCAGCATACCATGGATACATGAATCTGCATTGTTTCCGTGAAGACTTTCGATTGTATCGCATCACACGTACAGGGTGATTCAGTCAATTTCTGACCATTTCACTCGAATGACGTGCATTAGGGATAAACAATTGAAAGAATATGAGCGCCATATCGAATTTCTAAATAGTTGAAGTTTGTATTGTTGCAATGGCGCTGCATGAAAATCGTATTGTTGAAAAATGGCGCCCGCTTTATCAACAGAGCAGAAATGCAAGATTGTCGAATGGTATTTCGAGACAAAATCACCTGTAACCGTGCAAAGAAAGTTCCGGAAGGAGTATAAGTGTCATGACGCACCAGGTAGGCAAGCAATCATGGATTTTGTCAAGCAATTTCGTGCCACTGGATGTGTTAAAGGCAAGAAAAAAGGCGGGAGCGAAGCTCGTGTTCGAACGGCCGAAGTTGTTGAAAATGTTCGCACAAGGTTGGTCGATTCCACTACCAAAAAAATCTGTTCGCCGTCTATCTATTGAAGAAGGGCTGTCGTATACCACGAAGTGGCGAATTTTGAGAAAGGATTTACACCTGTTCCCGTATAAGATCCATGTTTATCAGGAGTTAACAGACACTGGAAGACAGAAGCGACAACAATTTGTGATGGAGTTTGGAGCAGAAATGGAAGCCAATCAGGACATTGTGGACAACCTGTGGGTGTCAGATGAGGCCTTCTTCCATCTGTCAGGTGACGTTAATAAACACAACGTTCGTTTTTGGGGTTCCCAGCACCCTCATGAGATCCATAAGTCACCTCTTTATCCACGAAAGGTTATGGCTTGGTGCGCGATTTCCAAAAGAGGCATCATTGGTCCGTTCTTTTTTGAGGGCACCGTAACGTCACAGGCTTACCTTAACATATTGGAAACCTTCTTCATCCCCGAGCTTCGAAGGAGGCGTATACCGCTTCGACATCAATGGTTTCAACAGGATGGGGCTAGGCCTCACACCACTAATGAAGTGCTAGACTTTCTCAATCAGAAATCCGGAAATCGTGTCATTTCAAACAGGTTTCCAGATCGATTCGGGGGTGGCTTTCTTTGGCCCCCTACGAGTCCTGACCTAAACCCATGTGATTTTTATCTCTGGAGGTTCCTTAAAGACAGTGTGTTCACTACAGTACCAAGAACCCTAGACCAGCTGCGACAAAGCATCTTCGACTGTTGCACCCTTGTGGATGCAGAAATCCTGGATAGAGTTATGAACAACTTCACCATTCGGCTGCGAGCAGTTCAATACGTTCTTGGTGGCCACATTGAGCATATCATCAAGAGACTTTTCCACGGGAATAAAAACTCCAAACTGCCTAAAATATCATACTGAAATGCAAAGTTTGTAAACATTAATGGGTCAATAAATCATAGTACTGAATGGTCAAACATTGACTGAATCACCCTGTAATTCCAGTCGACGATCTCTGTCATTTTGTTTGACATACTAATTCGCGGTTTTCACTTACATTACTCATTGAGATTTCGACTTGAAAATTAAAGGATAATAGTTGCAGAATGACAGAAATCTGGCGTAAAGATAGCGAGAAAAATGAGTAGAGGTGACATCCTTTTATGATAATATCCCATTGGAACTCACGGAGTTCTGTAGAAAGTTTCTATTTTATATTGCCTCAGACATCATAGGCATAGATTAAGACAGGAAACATTGTTCTGGAGGGTTATCCGGAAATTTTTGATCGCATAGTGTAAAACTTTTCGAAAATCGTGTTCACCAATACATCTAATATAAAAGCAAAACAAATATTTCTCTGCACCCGAATTGCCATCAGACTGTAAATAACATTTACTCCCAGTAGCCAATACGCTGTACTAAAATGTCGTTTTCAGTCTTTTCACAATGATGGAAAATGCAGTTTCTTGAAATGTTTTACAGCAAAACTAACTGCGATTCCCTATCCAATCCAAACTTGGCACTCCCCGTAAGCCGTCCAATCTTCGTGGAGATAGCTGGCATAGAAACAGAGTTATCAGCCCATGTGTTGCGAAGAGAACTTGACCTCATCACATTTCAAAGACATTTTTCTCGAAGCCTATGCATTCTACTAAAAAAACTCCAAGAATATTTTCGTCTTATTTTGCCCTTAGGAAATGATCCTCCTAGTAGCGCCCAACATTTAATTTACACCCCTTTTATGAGAAATTTCGGTTTGTTATCGGCCGACTGTAGTGCATTTCTAATCGTATAAATTGTTACACGAACAGTTCTAATACCTTTCCCCTTATACATACGGAAAAATGGGAGCATTTGTTTTATATTTGTTTTATTAATACAATAGATAATATAATATATAATATTAGAAATGAAAAAATAAATACAATACTAATTAAAAATTAACAAAATAATTAATAAAAACGATTACAATCAAAGTAAGACTAGAAATATAAAAACAAAATAAAAAGCTGACGTTTCGGATAGAGACTATCCTTTATCAAAGCAAAAAAAGGATAAAAAGGATAATTCTCTAAAAGCAATTAGAATATTAGAGATTTATCCTGAAGTTATGAAATGTGTACTAACGGACGGGTTTATATATGGTTTGCATAGGGATTAGTAATACGGTATTGGCTGAGAAGAACAAATGAGATTAATTACAAGACGTATTGGGATAGGACAGGACGAAGGACAAATAGGAAAAAAAGAGATGGCGGCGAGAAAAATGCAATAGGATAACACATAGGAAATTGAAAATGTAAAAAATTATTATAAAAAATTATTATAAAAAAATATATAAAAGGTTAGGAATGATAGGGTGGCTAGCAGAAAGATTACGTAAAATTCCCTGAATATCGTTAAAAGCATCGTACATCGAGGTTAACATCGATGTTAAAACCATCGAACATCGAGGCTAACATCGATGTTAAAACCATCGAACATCGAGGCTAACATCGATGTTAAAACCATCGAACATCGAGGCTAACTTCGATGTTAAAACCATCGAACATCGAGGCTAACTTCGATGTTAACATTAGTTACCAAAGAATTCCCTGATGGTTACAAAATTCCCTGACCCTTCCCGGTCGCTAGTCACCCTGTAAAAAAGAAGAAACGCAAAAAAGGTCACAAAAAATAAAGGTATACAGAGAGACTACGAAGAAAAGTATAAAAATGGACAAGAAATGAACATAGAAGTAA
>JAHWFO010070960.1:59086-73716 GCA_023313115.1 Rhysida immarginata | reverse complement strand
TCGTTTTACGCTATGGCTTAAACAATCACCTCTGCTTACCGTATGAGCGAAGCTTCTCCATAGACCAATATTACCAAAACAGTGTGACCCTAACGTGATCCCTATCCCAAAGAAATAGCCGTGTTCACCCTGTAGATCGAAAATTGAATTAAACGAACACTACCAGCACAACCGATAAGAAAGAAAGAGATAAACGCGAGCCGGAAGGCGGCGTTCTATTAAGCCCTTCATTCGTCCGGAAAGCAAGCTCAAAGGCAGTTGATTTTGAGCAATTACTTTCAAGCACCCTCGAAAGGGAGTTTTTTTTTCCTTACCCGTTCTAAAGTTTGCAATCAAATTATAATGAAGGTGTTGTAATTAAAGGACAGAAACACACGAAAAAGTGAGTCCGCGACCCTGGATAGTACTTTCATTTAAACAAGAAATCAATACACTTGAATGTTGTTCTCCACACAGTCTGTTAACTCTCTACGCCTAACGATTCCAAATACAGCAAGAAAAAAAGTACCTGAATTCTAAAACAAGGTGGATCATTATATGTAATATAATCTCAAAAACGAAATAAATATTTACTGAACCCAAAATAAACAAAAATAATGTTAAAAGCTAAAAACATTATAATACAGACTGATCCAAACGTCAGTTCACCATGGAAGAGTTCAAAGACAGCTAATCCGGAACATTATTGCAACACACTCGTACAATTTTGCGGAGCATTGGATGATAATGAATGCAGACAATACTATTATCAACAGGACAGAGATACAGCTCACACAGCCAGAATCTCAATAGAACGAATGAAATCTACGCCATTCCGGAGTACATGCTGGAATGCCTTCCCATGAATATGTGCCGTCGCGTTCGTTTATACGAGGGGCGATTGATAAATAAGGTCTCCATGACTGTAACTTTTTTATTTGTTAACCGATTTTCAAAATTCTTTTTGTATCTTATACTCACATTTGTCCTCTATGTAATGCACTATTCACTTTTCGACATAGTCCCCATCCCTTTCCACGCATTGCGCCAATGCGTGACTAGTTGGGTGAACCCGTCGGAGAGGAATTCCGGAGTTGTTGTCGACACCAGGATTGAATGGCAGCTTTGGACCCTCTTCTGGAGTACGATAACGTCCGCCCGCACACGAGTCACCACACACTAGAGGCGTTGTAGCGCCTACAGTTCAAAGATGAAAAATTATAGTTCAAAAATGAAAGACTTTGCACACTGCGACTTTCACCACTTCCCAAAGAAGAACGAGCCCCTTAAGGGACATGAGTTGGTTCTGACAGCGAGGTAAACGCTGCCATTCAATCCTGGTGTCGACAACAACTCCGGAATTCCTCTACGACGGGCTCACCCAACTAGTCACGCGTTGGCGCAATGCTTGGAAAGGAATGGGGACTATGTCGAAAAGTGAATAGTGCATTACATAGAGGACAAATGTGAGTATAAGATACAAAAAGAATTTTGAAAATCGGTTAACAAATAAAAAAAGTTACAAGCAATCGCCCCTCGTACAAGCAGGGGAATGGGGGCCTGAGAAACGAAAAAAATAAGAATAATTTCATTTAAACACCTACTCTTCCCAACTGCGACAACTACTTTATCATCTAATTCGGTGTATCCGCTTGTAAATTGCTTTACACATGTCAGAGTAGCCAAGTAACGCTAAGTGAACTATCAGCTCAACTGATTCAGTTGTATGTTTCTCAGGTTGAAACCGGTTCATACGAGTCACTGCTATCTACATGCCCAAAACCGCCGTTATTACGCAAATTACATTCATGCATCCCAATGTACACTCTTTGACAATAAACATACGCACCCAGGAAAAATTAACCGACCGTAATGAAACTTCACACGCAAATACCTTTTAACAGGTCACATAATACCTAAAATTACCTATACTATTATTATTTGGGCTACGCTTGGAAATATCTTCTTAATCGTGAACAAACCGAATTACGAGGGGAAATCAAAAAGTAATTGAGTAAATTTTTCACATCAAAACTAAATAATAATAATTATTAACTGGAGATGCGTCTCCAAGCATAGGTAATGATTTTTCAATTGAAAAATGGAAGGAAAATTTCTGCGACCCGGATTCGAACCAGGAACCTCGACTATCATGGCCGATGCCTCTACCAATTGGGCTATCGCAGACACCACGGACAGCCAAGCTGTCTCAAGGCGTCTTAAAGACAACCAAGTTGTCACGGTTGAAAGCCCAATGGGAGACAGGAACCTGGCCTGCATATTGAGAATTTCTCCACTCCAAACCATCAGAAAGTTGATGAACTCACAAGTGAATAATAATAATTATTAACTGGAGATACGTCTCCAAGCATAGGTAGCCAATTGGTAGAGGCATCGGCCATGATAGTAGAGGTTCCTGGTTCAAATCCGGGTCGCAGAATTTTTCCTTCCATTTTTCAATTGAAAAATCATTACCTATGCTTGGAGACGCATCTCCAGTTAATAATTATTATTATTTACTTGTCAGTTCATCAACTTTCTGATGGTTTGGAGTGGAGAAATTCTCGATCTGCGGGCCAGGTTCCCGTCTCCCATTGGGCATTCAACAGTGATAACTTGGTTGTCTTTAAGACGCCTTGAGACAGCTTGGCTGTCCGTGGTGTCTGCGATAGCCCAATTGGTAGAGGCATCGGCCATGATAGTCGAGGTTCCTAGTTCGAATCCGGGTCGCAGAATTTTTCCTTCCATTTTTCAATTGAAAAATCATCACATCAAAACCGTCATGTATTTGCAAAAACCATTATATACATTTTGAACGCTGAACATTGAGCTACTTCTCAACATAACCATTCACATTTAATCATTTGTCCCAACGTGAGACCAACTTTTCGATGCCCATAGCGTTGAATTCGTTTAGCTGAAAGCAAAGCCACGCCCGCACAGCTGTTTTCACCTCATTGTCGCTCTGGAAGAGTGTGCCAGCAAGGTGTTGCGTTAGAAGTCCGAACAGGTGAAAGTCCGAGGGCGCCAGATCTGGACAGTAAGCTGGATGGCGTAGGACTTCCCACCTCCAGGACTGCAGTTTTTGCGACACTGATGCAGCAACAAGGGGACACAGAATGATGACCTCGTCCACAGCCTTCTGCGGACGCTATCAGCGCAGAGCAGCTCCTAGCCGATCCAATGTGGCAGAATAAGCAGCAGCGTTCACCGTTTCTCCTTTGGCCAGAAAATCAGCAAGAAGAACACCCTGGCTGTCCCAGAAAACAGTAACCATTACCTTTTCTGTGGTGTGCAGTTCCGTACGAAATGTCAACTTCCGGTACCACTGGTCGGTCGGTCTCGCTGAATCACTGCATTCACAGCATCAATTTTCTCCTGTGTAGGGGATGTGCACGGCCGTCCAGAACGTGGTTCATCGAGGACACTTTCGCGCCCCGCTGTGAGCTTGGCACACAAGTTGCACAGATTTATCAGTGCCATGCACGTGTCACTGTTGCACACAGCTCGCGATAGTTTTCAGAAGACTTGTCTCTTTGACCACAGAAACCTGATCACCCTCCGGAATCCACACTCTCGAACGTCTCCAGCTTACCCGTTATTTTGGAACAGCTGTAGCTCTGCATGAGAAAGCGTACACGCCTGCCATCTCCTGGGGTGGTGGAGAATTACATGCTCTTCAAAACGTATATAATGATTTTTTGCAAATACCTGACGGTTTTGCTGTGAAAAATTTAGTCAATTACTTTTTGATTTCCCGTCGTAGCAGCATCATACGAGCTGTTTTCTCCATATCTAAATACGACTGTTACCTATATCATTTACCGTACTGGTTTGTCAACTTTGCATAGTATAATCAAAATAGCCCAAATGAAGGAATTTTATAGAGCCATGAACGATTTCGCCCATCCAGTGCATTTTATTTTGCAGTGGTTGACTACCTCTGATAAAATTAGGACTACTTAAAAATAATCAGTCTTGCCTCCTATGATAGCGAGTTCTTTGTTAAATAGTTTTCTTCCCTGTAATCCTCATAAGGATTGGAATAGAGAAATGCCATTTTAAAATGTATAAACCACGTTAAACATGTGATCATCAATTATTATTCGGAACTACAGTGTAGTGGTCGTCCAAAATTACGGTCATCCATAATATTTGTATTATTTTTGAAGAGGTTGGTCAAAATGGACGAGTGCTGAGAATATTAGAATGACACAAAGTATAACAAGAAGCCAAATCATGGAAACCTTTCATCGTATCTCTCCACAGCCGTCGTCAGGAAAGTCACGCCGAGTGATGTTTGGGATTTCTGCCGGTTATCCTTAATTGATTATGCTCATAAAGGCAACACAGTAATTGGAAACCATTACCGAGACCACCTGAAGAAGTTGAGAGACATCATCAAGCCGAAGTGCTGTCTCCAGGACAACGCACATGCTCATTCAGCATAGAAAACTGACTCATCCACCCTATTCCCACGACCAGGCGCCAAGCGATTTCTTTCTCAAGAAACAATTGTACGGAAAATCCTTACAAGACGATTATGAGGTCATTTATAAATCATGGAATGTTCTAAAAGTCGCATGACAATGACATGTAAATTATTGAAATAACATCACACACGCCTTCAGACACATATATGCTTCGTATTATCAAGATATGAGTCGTTCAAAAGAGCTTAGCGACTTCCAACGTGGAACCATCATAGGATGCCACTTGTGCAACAAGTCAGTCCGTGAGATTTCCACCATTCTACAAATACTTCATACAACTGTAGGTAATGTGTTTGCGAAGTGGAAGCTCCAGGGAGCAACAATAGTGCAACCACGAACTTGCAGACCCAGGAAATTGACAGACGGAGATCGTCGAGAGCTTGCACTTGTGACCCGGAGCAATCGAAAGTCTTCTGCTGCATGATTGCTACAGAGTTCAGAAATTCTGCTTCCTGTTTGCTAGCACAATTACCATTCGTCGGGAACTCCATTACATGGGTTCCACGGTCGTGCTGTGGCGCATAAGCCCTTCATCACTGAAAGCAATTCCAAGCGACGTTTGGAATGCTGCAAAACTCGCAGAAACTGGAGCATGGAATAATGGAATCAATGTATATTATTATTATTTTAGCACAAATGCAATATCATAACGTGAAAACTAAACGAGGAAGAAAGGGATAAGTTGGCAAAGCACGCTCAACAACATAATTGCGAACACTCGAATTAAATCACTGTCAAGCTGAAAATAAAATTTAAGATTTGATAAAATAAACCATTAAGGAATGACATAACCAAGTACCGAAAGGTTAAACTAAACCATTCGCGGAACTATACTTTTTAAACCGCCCTATGTTAACATTGGAAGTTTCTAATGGATCATAATGATACCATTAAACCACGTACCTTTGAAATAATTTCAACTATCATTAATATTACGTTATATTCATTCAGGACACATCATTCCAAGTCGTTTGATATATTACATGCCATATTTTAACATTGAAAGTTCCAATGAGCCGTAATGGTTCAACTAAACCAGGTTCCTTGAAAACAATTTCGACTACCATTAATTTTACTTTATATTCTTTCCTGACACATCATTCCAAGTCGTTTGATATATTACATGCCATATTTTAGCACTGAAAATTTTTGAGGGTGTCATAAGGGTACTATTAGAGCACGTGTCATTGTTTCGATTTCAACCATTTTCAAAATGGTTCATTCCCGACACCTTATTTATTAATTGGCGAAAATAGTAATTTATATCCGCTTCTATCTCGTCATTACGATTTGTTTGATATACTACTTAATATATCTCTCCATTGAAAATTGCTAGGTGGGGTCGTAAAGGTACCATTTGTGCACGTGCTATTGAACAGATTTAGATAATATTTGTGATTGATTCGTGCCATGTACCATGTTCATCGACTGACGAAAATAATAATGAATAACCGCATCTATCTTGTCATTACGATTTGTTTGATATATTACTCAATATATCTTCCCATTGAAAATTGCTAGGCGGGAAAATAGAGGTACCATTTGTGCACGTGCCAATGAACCGATTTAGATAATATTTGTAACTGGTTCGTGCCATGAACCATATTCATCGACTGACGAAAACAGATTTTGAAAATTTTTCATAGCCTCGGAGGAGTTTGAGTTACAGACAGACACGTTTCCCCACACAGAGAGCATAAAGCACTTTTCGGTACTTAATAATAATATACACTACTGTTTATAAAAATCGCAACACCCTGATGGAATGGTCTAATCCATATGCAATTTGCAATATTTGCATACAATGGGTCAGAGTATAAATGATTAGATTTTCAGAGAAATTGCTTGAAAGAACACCATGCCTCGACGACGACGAAGGGTACCATATCAACAGCTGACAGACTTTGAAAGAGGACGTATAATTGGTCTGCGTGAAGCGGGATGGTCGTATCGTGACATTGCTGCTCGTGTAGGACGTAATGCAACGACAATTATGCGTGCATGGAGGCAGTGGAGCGAAGAGAACAGGGCACACCGAAGACCAGGCTCAGGAAGACCCAGCACGACGACACCGCGAGATGACAGACACCTCTATCGCATGTGTGTAGCAGATCGTACAGCCACTTCCACAGTGTTAGCACAACAGTGGGGTGCTACAGTAGGCAGGACAATGTCTGCTAGCACTGTACGACGCCGTTTGATTTCCAGAGGATTGATGGCACGAGTACCATTGTTGCGGATTCCTTTGACTCAAAACCACCGGCGCCTCAGGTTGCAATGGGCCCATCAACACCAACAGTGGCAAGCTGAATGGCAACAAGTTGTGTTTTCGGATGAGTCAAGGTTTAACTTGCAGCACCATGACGGCAGGATACGAGTCAGAAGACATCGTGGCGAGCGCGACCTTCCAGAATGCATCCTGCAGCGTCATTCAGGACAAACGCCAGGGGTGCAATCAGTTACCATGGCCGTTCCCGTCTGATCAGAATCCATGGCAATCTGAACAGTGACCGGTACATCAGGGAAGTTGTGCAACCTTCCAGGCGCTGTATTCCAACAGGACAATGCCCGACCGCATGTGGCCAGAAATGTCCTCGCCTTTTTCCAAGCACATCAGACGCCATTGTTCCCCTGGCCTGCTCGTTCGCCAGACATGTCTCCAATCGAACATGTGTGGGACAGGGTTGCTCATCGATTGGCTCGTCAGACTCCTGCAGCAGCAACTGTGGATGAACTGTATACCCGTGTAGACAGAGCATGGCAGGACATTCCCCAGGCCCTTATTCAGAGCTTGTTTGACTCAATGCCACGACGTTTAGAGGCTGTAATTGCATCCCACGGTGGTTTCACCCGATACTAATGTGACAATAAAACGCATTGTATTGACCTGAAAATCTAATGGTTTCTTTTCTGGCCCATGATATGCAAATACTCCAAATTTAATGCAGATTGGGCTATTCCATCAGGGTGTTGCGATTTTTATAAACAGTAGTGTATAAAGTATAAATCGATTATGTTATTTCATAAGGAATATAGCCACCAATCTTTCGAAATGAAATATCTTCTGGGTTTATGCTTAAAAAATAACGTATCGGCAAACAAAGTTGTATTCTCATCTATGACGGGGAAAAATAATTTATATATAACAATACAGTATCTAATATATGAAAAAAGCATTCCGAAGGATAGTTTTGAAAAATTATAATTATCAATAGTAGATATTCAATATCTCTATTGCATGTTTAATATATATGCCTACATGTGCATTTAGAAAACTCAATAATATGCATAAATTTGAAAAAATTTAGTTATGGAGATACAGCATATCAACAACGCCCCCTAAAAACAAAGCCTGCTGACTGAATCATCAAACGTGGACCAGCTATGTTAAATCTCGATTTGGATTTCACCTTAATTCAACGTGGCTATGCTTAACCCATTGTAAAAACCGAAACACTTATTAAAAACACTGGAAAACTGAACTTGTTCATTTTGTTGTAAATTTTATTTATATTTTATCAAATAAAATGCTTAACCATCCAGCCTAGATGTGATGATGTCAGTGAGTCAGTTAGTAGTCTATGTATTTTAGTTGGTGTTGATATCAACAGGATGATATGAACGGCGGTATTCACTCATTCTAAATGGCGTTTAAATTTAACAATATACATTCTATCGCAGTAAGGTACAATTTTTCAATCCAACAAATGAGCCATATTGCAACAACGATAAGAAATAGGACCTATCTCATGTTCAAATAGAACTTTGATGTGGTTTTGATTCTTTAACTGATGGGCCCTAGATATTTTTTTAATTTATATAATTCCTAGAAAAATATTCTGCTTTTTTGGTTTCACGTTTTATTCTGATACACCCATTTATATATCTTCACTGTCTTCTACACTATTCACCCACTTCACAAACTTGTGCTTTTTCATATACACTGAGTGAGCATATTATTATGACCACCTGACATGTTTATGCAAATGCGCGCACAGACGTCGCCACAATGTTGCTAGCGGGCCGGACCAATATAAAAAGGGAAGCCGAGTGTCGTCAAAACATTAGACGTGTTCCATTCTTCAACTATGGGTAAACGACGCGATTTAACAGCCTTCGAACGCGGGATGATTGTAGGTGCTCGGAGCTATGGAGCGAGTATCAGGGAAACAACAGCATTCGTGGGGTGCTCAAGGGCAGCCGTCGTTAAAGTATTTAAAGACTGGACGGTTAGCCGGAAGACGGGGTTGTGGCCGCCCGCGGATGGTTGTTTTACGAACAGAACGGAGACTGTCACGACTGGTAAAGGATAACAGAAGGGCAACTGTGCATCAAATCACTGCTGACCTTAATCAGGGGTCCTCCAAAACGGTCTCTGAATGCACTGTCCGCCGCACACTGCATCGCATGGGATACGGAAGCCGAACACTTGTCCGCACACCTTTGCTGCCTGCAGCCAACAAGCGGAAACGACTCCAATTCGCTCAGGGGCACAAGGACTGGACTATCGAGCAGTGAAAACAAATCATGTGGTCTGACGAGTCACGATTCCAGTTATATCATGCAGACGGCCGCGTGAGAATCTGGCGGAAACAGCACGAAAGCATGGACCCCACATGCATGAATACAACCCTTCAGGCCGGTGCGGGTAGTGTTATGGTCTGGGGAATGTTTTCCTGGCATGCGTTGGGTCCGTTACTACGTGTTGAACAGCGTCTGGATGGCACAGCATACCTCCGTATCGTCGCCGATCAAGTCCACCCTGTCATGTTGATGGCTTACCACAATGGAGATGGCTACTTCCAGCAAGACAATGCGCCATGCCACAGAGCTCATATTGTGCAGGAGTGGTTCCAGGAACATGAGGGGAACTTTACCTTACTTCAGTGGCTCCCACAATACCCAGATCTCATTCAATTGAGCATTTGTGGGACGAAGTCGAACAAACCATCAGACGGCTGGATCCACCACTGTCCAATCTAGCACAACTAGACAGTGCATCCACCAGGCATGGTGTCAGATTCCTCTCACCACCTTCCAACATGTCATGGAATCAATGCCACGAAGAATCACCGCAGTATTAATGGCAAAAGGTGGCCCAACGAGATACTGACAGCGTGGTCATAATAATATGCTCACTCAGTGTACATCCACTTCAACATCTCACTCAAACATTTTCAGACAAATTCAAATTCGCTCATCCAGACTTGCTATCGAATACATTTACCCATTCAGATTTTTCCACATTTAATTTACTCGTAAACTTTTTAAGTTCGTTTTCGTAATAATACCTTCCTCATTCTCAACTGTTTTTTCATGCTTTTTGTTTTGACTATGTGTGCAAATGTCCACTAAACAGAAGATAATAAATTAACTGAAGAAACTTCTTCAATCACAATAACAAATAGAAAAGGGAAGGAAAAATTCCTCGATATATATACATATACAGGGTGACCCAAACTTATCCAGCATAATTGTTTAGGAACATTGCATGGTTCAGATGAAACAAAAAATTTCTTATAAACTTTACATCTGGTTTCGCTCGTGGGTGAGATATCGACGTTTGTCCATTTTCTTGTAGAGTTGTTAAAGCAAATAAATAAAACACTTGAGAGTGCAGATCACTTTTATTCTGCATACTGACAGAACATCACATTGAACTAAAAACATTATGGTCGAGAACGATATCTCCTCTACGCAGGACAAGATGGGCCTCTTGATCCCTTCCACGTCTGAACGATCCTGTCTCCCTTAGAACTTGGTGTACCCTCGAAAACACCTCCCAGGCCCCAATTCTCGAAATTTTCGAGTTAACAACTCACATGAGTTGGGAGAGTCACGTGATACAAACACGAATGATCAGACAGAATTGGTATTCTCGAAAATCAACTCCCGTGCTTTTCGTTCTCCTCATGTGAGCTGTCAAATCACGTGAGCAGAGCTTGGGAGACCATCGATATATATTAACTAACTGGATGCACCACTCTGGGAGTTGAGTGAAGCCTAATATTCGACTACTTCTTCCAAGGAGGAAGGGCAAAAGATCGCTGGTTTCTATATGCTACCGTTGCAAACTGGCTAATTTCTTCGATGATTAATGAATTTATTCTTGTGGAAATGCGAAAATTTTAATCAGTAATTAAAATATTAAAAAAAAACCAAATTTTATTTTAGAATATATGAAATATTTAATTTAAAAATTAAGGGAAAAGTTATCAAAGAAAAGTAAAACGTTTATTGATTAATATGCATCTTTAACCTCTCCAAGTTATTGAGTTTTTTACATGATTAAATAAAATTAGTTTGTGTAATTTATGGCGAATAGAGGTTTTCCTTGCTTCGCCTATTTGTACAACCATAAGATGGTGTACTTCGCCTTATAATCAAATCATACGTACAGCATTCAAATTAAGCAAAACTACTTCAATTACCCGAATTTGCAGTTATTATCATCGCTCTACTCTACCAAACATACGCTACACAGGACTTATTACTGAATTGACAAATGCTTTACATCTAAAAGGTCATCCCGCAGAATTCATTAGAGATTGGTATATTCATAACACCGATTACCGGATCACACGTCGATACAAATTCGAAATCCCAATAATGGTACCCAAATATCATTCCAACCATTTTCCCATACAATGCCATTTATTTATGAAACGAACTACCATCATCAATATGACATCAAACCCAGATAAGAAATAGACCCCAAATGAAATTTCAGAAAGCCATAACTTTAAAGAATAACAAGCAGTAGCATTCAATTACATTACTTTATAAAGTTCAAAAATGCCTCCCTATTTTAAAAGAAAAACACACAGCATAGCCACATGTACCACTGAATATATTTCAACCAACTTTGCACTTATTAACCACTCTTTTTTATTCGTTCATGGCATGCAGTTATATGTAGTTTGATAAATTACGTGGCATTATCTTAGTATCGAATTTTTTTTTTTGTATTATAATGGTGTCATCAAAATATGGTAATTATTTGCCACCACCAACCAGTCTACATTATTATCAATAATTACAGAAATATATTAAAGGAAAATTCGATCAAGAGTTTTATTGAAGAGCAAGTAAACAATTCCGAACTCCTATTAAATATTTATATTGTAACCTATATGTTCCCAATTATCAACTACACTTTCTCTAATTTATTATCCTAAATGTAATTTATTCCATCCGAAATGCAACTAAATAAATAAATAAGCTGAACAGGATTGCATCATTTTTAGCTAATTTTTTAAATAAAACCATCCATGTATTTTAACTATATGATATACTATATATATATCGATGAATCAAACGACCGAAAATCTAACTCTAAAGATGTGGTTGAACTGTTTAATGCGTGTTTAAAAGACGCGTAGCTCCGTCGATGTATATTAACTAACATCGATGCGATGCCCTTCCTACTGGGAAAAAGTGGTCGATTATAAGGCTTCACTTGCCTGCCACACAGTCAATAAGAGTGGTGCATCCAGTTAGTTAATATAGATCGATGTGTGAGACAGCTACTCACAAAAAAAACAAAAACAAACCCAACATGGCCGACGTATTCGCTATTCTGCATTTAATCGGAGCATTAGAAACAACGGAAAGGCATTGTGTGAGGAGGCAACGAGCTTTACGAACGCGTATTAATGCATTCGAACTTCATGAGGCACATTTTCATCACTTATTTCGACTATCAAAGGATTTGGCAAACATTTTGATAGACAACCTTCGACGTTTTTTAGGGGATCAAACTCGAAGATCAGCATTAAGCCTACAAACCAGAGGGATAATTTGCACGATCTGCACAATCGTGCGATGACTAATCACGCGACCAACGTAAATGACATTTTTGTTAATTTAGCCTTTTACTCGTAACCAAATAAAAAAGGGGTTATATATCAGCTGGTTAGAAGGCCGGCGGCCCCCCCCCCTCAAAACATCATTTACTTACCTTGGTCGCGGGATTGTGCGGATAGTGCAAATTAACCCTATTTTCCATTTCCTATTTGATTTCTTTGCTCCGACGCAAGAAATCAATTTTCTTCCTAAGCCATCCCATAGTTCTTCGTAAACTCGTTATCAAATTTTCCTTTATACATTCGTGTATTATTTTTTATAAAATAAAATTTCGTTTTGCTCATCTGCGATTCTTTTCTTTGCCTCCTTACTGAGCGATCGTTTGGGAACAGTTTCCGCTTATTTGATTGGTTCTTGATGAACAGTCTCGATTCCAGTCGCTTAGAAATGTCGAAACTCACTAGTCGTATTCGTTTTGTAGTTTGAACTGCAGAATAGCAATCGTGTGAGTCGAAATCACACGAGTGAGATAGTGTAAATGAGATTGTTTGCAACACAAAAATTTCGAGAATAGGGCCCCCGATGTGGATGGCGCCTATGAGGAAATGCATACGCGTACAACCTGCTGGCTTCTGCAGCGTTACCAGCAGCAAGCCCATAGTAAAAATGAATGTCCCCATATTCTTCATTTGTGAAAACAAACGGCATAATAAATTTCGACGTTGTGTTGCACAATATGAGCAACTACTCATATTGGAGAAGGAAAAAGGCTCTAAATAAAAGAAAATAGATAAACGTCGATATCTCACACTCGATCGAAATTAGATGTAATGTTTATAGGACATTTTTTGTTCCATTTGAACCATATAATGTTCCTAAACAATTATGCTGGATAAGTTTGAGTCCCCAAAAAGTAAAAAAGTAATCAATAAAAGCATATTTTTATAAATTAATCAAATCAATAAAAGCATATTTTATAAAGTGGTCATGTTCATCGTATAACGCTTATATACACAACAGTTTTTTAACATGCAAGTTTGGTTACTGAACTCGTTGCAAAGGTCAAAATATTGAAATTTCAAAAAAGTGCACATAGCAGATATTGGTTTGACAACGACGAGTAAACTGCTTTAAATTATAATTGCTTTCATTTCTATCCAAATCAGTCACAATAAATCACTAAAATATAATTTGACAATCTATCGTATTTATGATTACCGGTAAATAAGTAGATAATAAAACGGACTCGAATCAGGAAATTTAAATTTGATGGTTTAACCTAAAGTAAAAAGGAGAAAACACTTTGCCACAAGAATTATCAAAATCATTTCGAAATGTGCATACTTATATTAAATAATTTCTTGTGACAAAGTGTTTTCTCAGTTTTACTGTAGGTTATTATATCCACAGTATCCGGTGAACCTTTTCAACTTGATGGTTTAAGGCTAAGGATGATTCCGGACTTGGGAGAGGGGGGGGGGGGGCACTCACAAGTCAGCGACGAGAGGGCTAGGGCGTAGGCTTTCTAGTTCTCGAGTCTACCTGGACGTGGGTTCGAATCCCGCCATGGGCATGGATGTTTGTGTTTGTCCTGGGCTACGTACAGATATAAATGGTGTAAAAGGTGCAAAATGACCTTAGTAGTCGACCGTCAAAAATTCTAATAAACTAACCAACCAACCATGTCAGCGATGATCTAGAGAAAGAACCATAAAAGGATGAATAATTTATTTGGTCATATTTAAAAAGTATTATTTCTATCTTGCCACATACTATTACATCAATTTTATAATTGATACTGTTACTTACAAAATACGATGTTTCTTCAACAGCTGTTCAAAAGTTTAATTTGGTTCTCAACTTAAATTTGCCTGTTGAGAAATTTCTAATAAAATAAATTGGGACATTATACGGTTTTGGAAATTTGAGTGCAGCGTTACATAATTTCTAGGGGTGATCTGGATGTACGTTATGGGTGCGTTACATGGGAGTGGGGGGAGTCAATTTTGCGTTATGAGTGACCCCTTATCGGTAATGTCGATAATAAAAATTCATTTAAATACACCTATAAATGCTTCTTATCCGAAACTACATCCTGGAGTAAAAAAATGAAAACGTCAACTATCCGTTAGTTGTAACGCTTCTAAGTAAATCCACCACATTTAACTGTTTGAATGCTACAGTATTGGTGCTTATACAGGGTGAATACAAAAGTCTGAACCTCCTGTTTATTTTTTGAACCGAAGCAGATATGTCAATTTTGATGAATCCAATGAATAAGAAGTTGTGGGTGGCCTATCCCATTGTGCACTTTTCATCATCCCAAATATGCAAATTAGGACACATTCAAAA
>JAHWFO010070960.1:38867-54086 GCA_023313115.1 Rhysida immarginata | reverse complement strand
TTTTGAATGTGTCCTAATTTGCATATTTGGGATGATGAAAAGTGCACCATGGGATAGGCCACCCACAACTTCCTATTCATTGGATTCATCAAAATTGACATATCTGCTTCGGTTCAAAAAATAAAAGGGGGGGGGACAGACTTATGGACCACCCTGTATATAGGAGCAGAATTATAAATTCTTCTAGAAATAAAATAATATTGATGAAGAGAATTTGTATGTACAACAGCTGGAATCGAAATCGCATTAGTCGTAACATATCTAGTTTTATAGTGGCTAGTTAAGCTTAAAGGAATATTTTTCTCCATAATTACCTTTATGATTACTTTCAATACATAAATTTGTTGAAGATTCATAAAATCAACTGAATAATTATGACCAAATAAAATCTTAAGTATCATTTTATGATAATTCTGTAATTTTAAAATATGAGACTTATAAGTCCCACCCCAACTTACAATGCCGTATTGTAAGAGTGAGTAAAAAAATGCATAATATGCTATTTTTATTAAGGAGTGAGGTAAAATATATTTCAGTTGAATCAAGGTCCAACCAATACTTAAAAGGCCCAATTTAAATTTGAATTAATAATGATACCTAAGTAATTAAACTTATTTACATTTCTAATTTCTCCACAAAGATCCAAACAAGATCCTTTACATAAAAAATCATGAAAAAGTAATGCAGAATGATCCATAAACATATTTTTATATTGAAATATTTGGATTTAAGCGCAGACCATTATCAAAAAGCCACCTAGCTATCCCTACTAGATCACTCTTTAAATTTCTAAAATTTAAATTGAACTCTCCTAAGTAAAGAATAACAAGATCATCTGCATAAGCATAAGCACTACCTAACAAATTAAGATTCAAATCATTGAAATAAAAATTAAATATTAATGGTGCCAAAATAGTTCCCTGTGGTACCCCACGCTTAACTTCTAGCGAATCACTTAGTTCATTATTAAGAAATGTATATTGCGGTCTATTTGTAAGATATGTTCTGAACCAATTATTAACAATTCCACGCACCCCAATTGCATTCAATTTTAACAGAAGAAGATCATGATTCACGGAATCAAATGCTTTAGCTAAGTCAACATATACTGCTAAGGGACTGTTACCCTTATCCATAGCTTTAGCAATGGTAGAACTTACTAATTGTATTAATGGTTCGGTCCCTCCATTTTTACGAAAACCGCATTGTTTACCAGAAATAATATTACAATTATTGAGTAAATTTACTTAGCTTACTCATCATAGCCATTTCAAACACCTTCGCAAGTGGTGACGTTAAAGTGATAGGACGATAGTTACCAACAAAATCTCTATCACCTCCCTTATATACAGGTATAACAACAGTTTTTTAAAATACGCGGAAAAATACCACGATCAAACGACAAATTTATAAGGAAAGATAAAGGTTTAGATAAAAGATGAACAATACTCTTAAGAACATATGAACTAATATTATTAAAGAAAAACCCCGATAAGGTTTTCAAATTCTTAATATACGATACCACCTCAATATGTGTTACAGGGGTCAAAAAAAAAGACGTAGGGTTATTAATCATTTTATAATCACAAATATTTCCCATCCCAAAATCTTTGCAACAATTTATATAAAAATCATTCAATGCATTTGCCTCAATGTCAACTTTCTTATTATCAGTTGAGGACTTAGAACATTTTCTGCTCAATAATTCATTTATAATATTCCATTTTTTATTAGCATTATTAACAGCTAAATTAACTTTAGATTGATAATAAAGACTTTTGGACAGTCTAATCTGTTTGGTAACCTCATTTCTAATTTTTTTATACTAATTACTTAAACAATTATTTCGAGGTATATCAATAATTTTTTACGCAAATTATTTCTTTTAGATATCAATTTAACCAAATCAGTACTAATCCAAGGTTTTGAGATTCTTTTTCCAGTATTGGAAACCACAACATAACTAGCTTCATCAATTGCTACCCTCAAAGACTCAACCAAAATATCCATTGCCAAATCAATATCATCAGTTTTTAGTATAATATCCCAAGTCATATCAGCCACAACATTATACAATTTTTTAAAAATAATTTTTTGTGAGATAGAGTTACAATTTCTTAAATGATCACCTTTTCCATGCAAACAAAATAGAACAGGAAAATGATCGGTAATATAATTTTTTATAACACATACGTTTACATCTTTCCTTAAGTTGGAAGAGATAATACACTGATCCGGTTAATAATCGTAGAAAGAAAAACCACAAATACCAAATATTTACACGAATGCGCATTTTGACGACTACGTCATCTTCGTCAGCGTCTTACACAGAACAAAATAAGGCAAAAAGCACCAGTCAGGAAGAAAAAGAGCCAGTATATAATCTAATGTGTTTGGCAATTTTCGTCCAAACAACCACATTTACAATAATGCTGTCGTTATTAAGCAGCTGATTAAGATTCCCTGGCGATCTCCACTGGCTCAAACAAATTTAGTAGAGTTGGGTTATGCGAAATATGTAAAATTTTTACAAGTCTGTAGGAATAAATAAGGTTCGTAATAACTTAAGACTTAAACCAAACAAAAAATAAGACCGTCCCGTTAAATTCCCTGCTTCAAAAATCTATTTCCCAGTATCCCGTTAAGAACACAATTTGGCTACCTAGAAGAAAGCCTCTACGATAATGACGTACTGTACATTAAGTACACTGCCTGGCCAAAATAAAAGCCGCGAAATTCCATATTAGCTGGGCCGCATTTCGCTTTGAAGACAGCGCGCATGGATTCAACAAATACGTGGAATTTCTCTGTCTATTTTTGTCCAGCGGTTAAGTAATTTTTCCCCCAGATCCTACAGTGATGCAAAAATCTCTCCGTACCCCCCCCCCTCCCTCCAATACATCTGTGGGAGTAATGTGACTACAAATTGCCAATGATATTAAATCAATGGTACATAGGAAAAAATTACTCTGCGTTGTGTGAAATATTATTTCAACCTTGAAGTTTAAATTCCCGCAAAATCCATTTGCCAAATTTATTTAGGTAGTGATTCATAATATACAAGTGGAATTAGGAATGAAAGTCCAGAATGAAAATTTGAATTGATTAGTTAAAGATTTGAGTGAATTGATGAGTTAAAGATTTAATAGAGAAAAAAAAACAAACTTTATTGAGCAAACAGAGGAAATAGGAAAATAAATACAATTATAAGTTGAACAGAACTTCTCCAAAGTCAGATAGTCACAAATAAAGTGTTGCTCAAAGCGGTCAAACATTTTTCAATCTAAAACGTATATTTTGCTTATTTCCCATTCAATCTATAATGAACACTTAAGATAAACCCATTATTCAGTAAACGTTAACATTTTTTATTTGTAGTCGTTCACTACTGGAGCATCTCAGTAAGTCTCTAAAAAAAACAAACTATGCCTTAAACCTTAATATGTAAAAATGGTTTTCTTCAGAAAACTGACAAAAGCAAATCTAGCATGATTACATGCTAAATATAACAAAATATCTAAAACGGTCTCAATTGATCCATTTTAAATGTGCATAAGCACTATTACAGACACCATTACAGGCACTATTTCATGAACATTTGTTTGATTAGGACATCGTCTTCAAAAACTTAGAAGACACTCTGGCAGGACACATACTGAAAGTTAAAAGTCATAGAATAATGTAACATCACAGCTACAGCAATCGTGCAAATAACAGCAGCTTGGAAACTTAATGATTGCCATGATTTGTCAAGAGAGCTTGTGAAAAATTGCTCAAAGGCAATTCATGAGAATTCAACTAAGTGCTAAAAGACTGTTCCGGCCATGAATGATGAAATCGTATCTCTACAGAAGCACAGGAATAGGCCTGATGCGGAAACTACGTGGAAAAAGGAGCCCTGCTTTTTTTTTTTTTAAATAAAAGAAAAAAAAAGAAATTTAACATTACATAGTTGATCAAAAAGAAGAACGAGAAAAGAAACAAGTTATATAAAACTAATATATAAAAACAGAGGCTTAATCACAACAAGTTTCACTTAGACATTTTACTTTAACAGTCATTGTTCAAAAAGAACAAAATAAAACTACATGTAGTCCCAAGTAAAATAGCTTTACTTAAACGAAACTCACCGCCAAAGCACACAGCTTCATCTTGAATGAATCCCGAAAATGACTAAAAAGCATAATTCAGTTCATTCAAAAAATAATAATAATAATAATAATAATAACAGTCCAAACAACAAACTCCAAACTTTGACGACTGACACTGTCCCTTCTTTAGCCCGTTGGATAACATCAGATCTCTTTCGAAGTCTCTCGAGGAGCTGGTCCCGTTTTGAGGTCTGTTCAACAGCTAAACTCATCACGTTATCTCCAAGTTTAACGTAATGAGTAGAAAAAAACGTAACTGTAGCTTGAAAGTTAAATTCTGAGGCCAGTCGAAAAAATTTAAGTTCCATATAATCTTAGAAGAAATTATAGGCTTCAATGACAACATCGCCGGACGAATTCCAATATAAATAAGGCTATGTCCAGACGTAAAGACTATTACTGCAAGGCTGGAGCTCGGAAATTCTCGGTGTCTCTGCTGGCGGTAAAACAAAAAATAAATAAAAGACCTAGAAAAAGGCAGTTCTATACTTTTATGAAATTAGTAGACGTATTGTTGGGCACATGGCCATTGTACCCCACAAAGATATTGCATGATACTTGGATAGCGTTACAATTGTTAATTGATTAACATCTCTGAATAAATACAAAATAATATTACCAACAATAAAAAATACAGAAACAAAAATTAAGTTGCGGTAGCAAATGGTGAAAAGTAAATGAATTATAAAAGTACTGCATCATCACCACATCCCAAAGACTACCAGGATTAAGATCAGGACTATGGAGTTCAGTTTATGCGTTGAAATGACTGATAATGAGACCAGAAATAGTCAGTTACAATTCGAGTTCGGCGAATCTTGGAGTTGTTGTCCTGGAATATTCCGTTGCCTTCAAAAAAGAACTCGTTCATGGATGGAATAACTTGGTCATCCAGTATATTCAGATATTCGGGTGACACCATTTTGTTGTAGCATGACATTGGAAACCCAGACTAACAGAAGCAACCCCAGATCATCACACACTTCCACAGGCTTGGACAGTGGGTACCATCTAAAACCGATACATTGCTTCGTGCGATTCTCTTCTTACCCTGAAGCGCCCATCAGCCTGGAAAAGGGTAAACCTGGATTCATCAGACCACATGACTTTTTTTTTTTGTTTTCGAAAGCCCCACACTCCAATTTTTGTGCGGCTTCGGGCAATTGTTTTTTACTATAGGTCATCTTCTGATTTAAACTCTCACTTTAGTGGCCTCGTTTCTGCTTCTTTATGCTGCTTTTTCTAGTTTAACGGAGAATTGGATAATTGTGCATTTAGCAGATAATTGTGTATTTCTCAGATAACTGTTGGACTGTCTTATGTGTTGGTAAGCTGAACGCTATCATACAGCAGTCGTTAAGATATAGGGATGGCGCAAAACGACCTCGAAGGAGTACGTGCCCTCTGTACCAGGTAAGCTGAACGGTCCTGTTTAACTACACTATTTTTTATTGCTTTCGTAGTTGATTTTCTACAATTTTTAATTAACCATGCCCCTCGAGAGTGAAAGAACCGTGGCGGATCTAAACACGTTACTCCACGACAATCGTCTACCGACTCGCCTAGTAAGAATTCCAGTGATGATCATTTGCCTTCACTTACTGAAAGAATTGTGCTTGCCCACTTTAACGATCCAAACTTCATAGATTCTATTGTGTCAACTATTATGGAAAAACTTGATGAAAAGTTAATTCAAATCACCTCTAAACTCGAACCCCTAACCCAAGAAATGGAAGCTACCACCCTGCGTTTAACTCAATTAGATCAGCAATTCTCCGATTTAAAGGTGCGATTAGACCAAGCGGAATCCGCCCTCTATTCAAATGGATCCTCTCGGATGGATGCCGCATTTACGAAGTTGGACGATTTGGAGCAGTATTCCCGACGCTCTAATCGTCTAATTTTTGGAGTGTCGGAAAAAGCTTCTGAACACCTGTTTGATATAATCTTCGATATATTTAAGAATAACCTAGATGTTTCTATTTCTCCATCAGATGTTACGGCACTGCATCGTTTAGGTCCTCGAGCTGAAGCTACTCCACGCCCAAACATCGCCCAATTTCATTTTCTTCGATTCGTGACACCATACTAAAAAACAGACGGAATCTCCTTTGTAATATTAGAGGACTTAACTAGATCCCGCTACCAATTGTTACGCAAGGCTAAGTCTGTATTCGGTCCCCGTAATGCTTGGAGTTACGGCGGACGAATCTTCGCCAAAAAATCAGATGGAAAGCCGATCTTGCTTACCTCTCCTGACGATCTTAAATTAGTGTACCAATAATAATATGTTATTAATTTAATTGTATTTTAGTCTGATATTTTGTGCTTTGATTTTTATTTTATTCTATTTTTCTCTTTTGATTATCAATTTTTTCTCTTTGATTATTATTAGTTTTTATTATTTTTATTATGTCATTATTATTTTTTCCGTTTTCCTTAAGTTGTATTATTATGTCCTTTACTGAGTTTCCTTTATTCGTTTCTGACTCTCTATCCTCTAAATGATTTTTTCTTTAATTCTTAATAGTTTTTATCAATTCTCTAACTTTTTTCCTGTTATTTATTTTATTTTATTTTGCTGGTTTTTTTTTTATTTTTATTTGATATGGCCCCTTTCAAATTTCCGGTTTCTATTAATACTCTGAACACACTTATTTCTTCTAATTCTAACCCTGAAATTGGCCGTAATTTATCTTTGCTTTACCTCAATATTCACAGTATGCGAGCTGATTTTTCATTTTTTTTTTTAGCTAATCTCTATTCATTAGCTATTCGACCACAATTAATTGTTCTCTCTGAGACATGGTCCCATGACTCTCAAGATATCCCTGCTATTCCTACATATCAATCTACTTCGATTAATCGCACAAATAAACGTGGCGGAGGCATTTGTATTTATCTTTTCGAGGCCTTAATTTTTACTGTTAATTCTACTTTTTCACTTGTTTCCGATTATTATGAATTTTGACAATTACGGTAAATAATAAATTTGTTATCGTTTCTCTCTATCGTCCTCCTCCTGGTGATTTTTCTTCTTTCTGCACTTTATCTTCAACCCTTCTTGATTTGCAGCGGTCCGGGAAGTCGTTAATTCTGGTTGGAGATTTCAATATTGATCTTAATAAGCCTTCCTCTTCACTTAATATTCTTTTAGACCCTATTACTCGGTCGGGACTGTCTCCTACTACCTACTCTTTTTCTCACTACTCCTCCTACCATCATACATACTCGGCCATTGATTCTTGTTTTTCTAACTTGAACATGTATATCTTTAGCAACACTCTCGATATGTCAATCTCCAACCATTTTCCTCTTTTAACTATATTTAACACTTACAGGTATTGGACATTGAAACTGAAACACCTGGTAGAAATCCAAAATCTTTATTTAATAAGGTGTTGGGGCACCGTGGGCAGCCAGCACAGCAGCAACACGTCTTGGGAAGGATCCGTAGAGGTCCTGCACAGTTTGCACCCCAGACCATTACTGATCCACCTCCGTGTTTGACTGTGGGTTGTAGGCATCAGAGGGGCTCCTCCAGACGAATACCCTCCCTGTTGTTTGGAAGACAGTGTAGCTGGACTCATCCGAGAATATGACGCGTTTGAGGTCATCCAACGTCCAGGTTTTATGCGTCCGGCACCACTGAACCCGCTTGGAGACATTTGTACTACTGATGAAAGGCTTCGGTATAGCAACCCTGCCATGGATGTTGGATTTATGCAGGTAACGACGGATTGTCTTCGTGCACACAGGTTCCTGGAGGTGTGTATTCATTTCTGCGGTGATTTCTGCTGCGGTGGTTTTCCGCTTTCGTGCAACAATCCTGGTCAATGTCCTGATGTCTCTTTCCGACAACTTCCGTTTTCCCCTGCAGTTGCTCCTCCTGGACGTGGTTCGTCCTTCCTGTTCATATGCACACATCACCCTGGATACAGTAGCACGTGAGACATCACAAAGTGTGGCAGTTTTGGACACAGATGCACCTGCTAGACGCGCCCCAACAATCTGCCCTCTTTTGAAGTCGGATATGTCTCCCATTATAGCGCTCTGCACAGACAATTTGAAGCTTACTATCGAACTTTTCTACTGGAGTGACTACCAAGACCTCTGACACGTGATTCATTGATATGCATACGATTAATTACCTAGCAGAAGGTTCTATTCAGCCCTGGGGGTAACCAGTGCTATTTGCGAAGGTGTTTCAGTTTCAATGTCCAATACCTGTATATTTCACCTGTTACTAACTTTAAATTTAAGCATTTCCGTATTGTCTCCCCAGTGCGTATTTCTGTTCTTAGTTCATTCTTATTGGCTCCGACTGGCCTGCTCTATTTTCAAGTAATGACGATCCTAATCATTTGTTTACTATTTTTTTTTTAGATCATTTGCGTTTTGACTATGATCGTTACCTTACTCTTGTACCAGCTCGAAACTCGATTCTTATCTACAAACCTCCGCGTAACCCATCGATTCTGGCTCTGGTGAAAAAGAAAAATTGTTAACTGTTCGAATTCGGTTAAGAGCCAAATTAATCTGTCCAAGTCTAATTACTTTAGTTCTCTGTTTGGGCGATTACAGTCCAATAAAGATAAATGGCGTCTTCTAAAAAAAATTATCTTCTGGTTCTTCTTCTTCATATTCACCTTTCTCCCAATCGGACAATGTCTTCTCAGATATCTTGACCGTTTTTTTAAATACACTTTTACCTCAGGGTCGACCGACTAAGGCACATTCTGGTATTGTTCTTCCTATAATGGTTCGCAAGTACCACCTAGTTTTTTTTTCTATACCAGTAACTCCTGAGGAAATCTGTCAAACGAATTCGCAACTAATATGCAGTGCCGTACCTGATTCGCTGGGTTTCCGTGCTGATGTAATCACTGCTCTTAAATCAGCTTTAGCTTTACCTCTCACAATAATCTTCAACTCTTCATTATCTTCCGGAATCTATCCCACCTCTCCTAAACGTGCAAGTTACCCCCATTTTTAAAAAGGGAGACCCTAAATCGTTTATTAATTATCGGCCAATTTCTGTTTTACCCCTATTTGCTAAAGTATTTGAAAAGCTATTCATTAAGCGTCTCTCACACTTTGTTCATTCTTATAATCTAATTCATCCTACTCAGCATTGATTCACTCCTAGCAGAAGTGTCGACACTGCCTATTATGAACTCATTGAATTCATTTCCTCGGAAATGGCCTCCAGTAAATATGTGGCGGCGATCTTTGTTGATTTCACTAAAGCATTTGATTCGGGTCCAATTGAGTTACTTGTACTAAAACTTGCCACTATACTTAATATTCATGGCCCACCTTTAGAATGGTTAACTGATTTTCTCTCTAACCGGACAGTATTTTATGGCTTATTCAGGAGTAACATCTTCTACTGTAACTAGGAATACTGGAGTCCCACAAGGCTCTATACCAGGGGTGGGCACGCTTGGGATCAATGCGAGCCGCATTCCGGATATTCATATATTATAAAGAGCCACACTATAGTTACATAGTATTAAATACACCGTCACAAATAGCAAAATATTAGTTACTTAGTTCATTTAAGAAGATTCAGCGATAAAGTTCCTGAAAAAAACGGGTTTAAATCTTCAATGGGAGCCGCACTTAATTTAACGAAGAGCCGCATGCAGCTCTCAGAGCCTCATTTGCCCACATCTGCTCTATACTCTCGCCTCTACTATTTAATTTATTTATAAATGATTTACCTTCATTCTTTACTTCCACTAAAATTATTTTATATGCTGACGACGTTACCTTATTATCCTCTAACCAGGACATTAACGCATTGTTTATTTCTTTGAATGATGCTCTAAATAAGCTAAATTTACCGAATTTTTTTCCCAATTTATTATGGTAGCCTTCTTGTTACGAGTACTACTTCTTTTAAATATTTGTCTAACTTTATCTAGCGATCTTTCCTAGGACTCTCATTTGAATTCTCTTCTGCTCAAACTAAACATGAAACAAGGCCTGATCTCCAGTTATTTTACTGTTGCTGTATTATTTATGGACCCATTCTTCTCTTTTTTTTGGAGTAATATTCTGGGGCTCTACTAACACTTATAACTAGGATCCTTAAGCTCCAGAAGTGGTTTCTCCGTACCTTTCTTAATATTCCTAAGCGGTCATCTGTAATCCACTATTTCTCTAGTTTGCGTATTCTGACTGTGCAGCAGATATATATTTTCTTCAGCTCTGTTCCTTTATATATAAGATTGTCAATTCTTTACTTACTGTTACTACTCCTTTAATTATATGCTGTAATAATGATCGGCATAATTATCCGACCAGGAACGCTCGGATATTTATTTTCCACTGTCCCGTTTAAATTATAGAAATAGATGTATATCTTTTGTCGGTGTTAAGTATTGGTCGCAGGTGCCACCTGAAATTCGTCTATTGTCTCCATATCGTATTTTTCGCAAAACTTTAAAAAATTACGTGTTTACTTAATGTTTATGTTAGCTTTAAGTTAGTTTCTGCATTTATATGCAGAAGTTCTTTTGTAGTAAATTATTTATTTGTTTAAATTATGATCAGTATTGTTCACTGCCATTTTAATTTATTATATATGCTTGATGCTGTTATGTATTTTTTTTGCGTTTTTTGCTGTATTGTTATTTTTTCACTTACTATTGGCAGTACCAACATTTTATAATGATATTTATTATTTGTTGCCTAGATGGAATTATTGATATTTATTATATTACTTTTCGATATCGATTATTTGCATTTTTGCCTTATTTAATCTTAAATTAATTTCAAAATAATATGCTAAGCAGTCTAAATTATGCTCTCGGCCAATTTTGATTTGTATCAGTTTTTATTTTATTTTATTTTTGATTGTTTTTTGTTGATAGTTTTTTTTTTTTTACTAACATTTATTATTTTTTCTCTTGTTATTTTTTTTCGCCCCCAGAGCCTCACTTGTCGGTCTTTGACCATTCTGGCTCTGGTGGGCGTTGTTGTATCTTACCTAACCTATTTAAATAAATAAATAAATACTGACAAGCGGTTTTCTTGTGACAGAGCAGCTGCTTAGTTCCATTCCCTTGAGTTCACTGCGCACGTCGCGTGTGGATATGCTTTTGGTTAAACTTGTTAAATTTCCCCGTCAGTTCTAGTGTGAAGTGTCTTGGGTTTGTCTACACCATGCGTATTAAAGATTTCTGGTCACCATTAATCAGAGTTCTTTTCCGACCACAGTTACTCCTCGAGGTTGAAGGTTCAATCTTTCCTTCAAGCTTTAATATTGCAATGAGCAGTTCTTATTCCAGTTCCAGTAATTGGTGCAATCTTTTTGCTTCTTTTCTCTGCTGGGAATAACCAACAATATGTCCCTTCAGAATATGGTGATATTTTTTTTACAGTTGCTTTACTGGGAAGCTCCCAATTGCTGTCAATATTGATTGATGAAGAGTTACTTGCTTAGCAGCCCAGTGGTACGATTGAATAGTTTGACATATATTGATGGCAATCGCGTAAAACTAGAGATCACCGAAATTTTCTTTTCAAATTCTAAATCGTTAATAAATACAGATTAAATGTGTTTTTTCAAAATTGTTGAAATCGATTGAGAACATTAAAAAAATAATCTTTTCTTATTAAAAATTTTATTTTTTTTTTTTTTTGTACAAAAATTTTTTTTCTCATTCTTTTATGTTTTATTCTGAAATTTATATGTTTTGCTTGTTATTTTTAAAATTTCAAAGAGATTTGAAAAAATTAGCTTGGGATATGATTTTTTTTTAAACAAAAAAGTAGCAAAAAAAATGTATTTGTTTATAACTTTTTGGGAGTTAGAAAAGTTGTAAAATATTTTGGGAATTTTAATACATGTACTCCATTAGGTACTACTATATTATAATAAAAGTTTTAAATTTTACGACACGATTGTTTTTGAGGGGCCCACTTCAAGAATTCTTCCCCGGTTGCATCTGGTTTCTTTCCTACCTCAGCGTACTTCGTTTGGTTATTTCTTAGGCGAGTACAGCAGTGAAAGCATTGTTTTCGGACCTCTCGTTTTGTTTTTCTCCACGCTGTTCGATTGTCGTTGTCGAAAATTGCCGAACAGATTAGTTAATATCCAATGGTATTTCCTACTCCTTGATCACTGCAATAAGGTACTTCATGCATTATTTTTCTGTTTACAAAGTAGTTCTTCATTGGTCTGTATATCACTGTCAGATGCAACTGTTCGTTGAAGATTTGAGCACTCCCCCTTCTTTAACCATTCTAAGTACCGCAGAATTATCTTTCTCATGTCAGCAAAGTCTTGCACAAAGTTTGGCATGAAGGAATTATCTACAAGACGATCAGAAACTATTACGATCATTCACCATTATCGAATTTTCCACAGTTTTATGGCCCCTTTGGAATCTATTATTGTAATACGGCTAATATTGGGCAATGTTCAAAGGCCAATGTTCATATACAGGGTGTGTACAAACATTTAGGGGTGGTAGAGGACCTAATTTTGAATATATTTTGCCAATAAGTTGGGGGTCGCAAATGATTCCTTGATACATAAAAAAAATTGTCAAACAGCTATTATCACCTTTTTTTCTCGAATGGAATAATCATTATTTAATATTTAAATTCATGAATATAAACTACCATTATTTGTCTCACATGCAAGATTCTGAAATTAAAACTGGGGGTCGCAAATGAATCCTTGATACAGAAACAAAAATTTAAAATTTTTGGCCGTGTCAGAAATTCAATGATGAGGCGCTGTAAGGCATGGTTTGCTGCTCAAAGTCAACAGTTTGAACACCTTTTGTAATTTTACACATGTAGTATTTGGTTATTATAAACGTTGTGACCATCAGTATCAAGTTTTCTAATTTCTCCGTTTCCTGGATATACATTAACGAGAGAGACAATATTATAAGGAAGTCTCAGACGGCCGTTGTATGTATGATGTTTGGCAATTTTTTTTTATGTATCAAGGATTATTTGCTCCCCTCAGTTTACTGATTAAATATATTCAAACTAAGGTCCTCTGTCACCCCTAAAAATTTGTACACAAGAGTTCGTAAAACCCAGTATAACCTAGTATAAGATTAGAATAAAAGTATACACAAAAATTTAGGAAAAGTACTTCTACTATTATTCACTAATTCACTATGGAAAACGATTGTAATAGGCTCTCGAAGGCTGAATGAAAATATAGCCAGTATAAATTTTTTAACTGTGTAATTTATATAATCGTAGGATTAAAAATTCGAATTTATATGTCGTGTCTGCATTTTTTAGTGTACTTTATTGTCAGGAGTGTTGTGGCTGGAAGCCATAATCAAAAGCGCTTTATTTCTTTTCAACGAAAACGATGTACTAAAACACATTACTGATCTTCATTTGACAGTTGATAACAATTTTCAGTAGAACTGCCGCTTCTACCCGATTTGCGCTCATTCACTTAACCAAATTTCACGTATTTAATTTATATTTTGAGAGGGATAGGGAGACATGCTATTTTCTTTTTT
Source organism: Rhysida immarginata (assembly GCA_023313115.1). NCBI lineage: Eukaryota > Metazoa > Arthropoda > Chilopoda > Scolopendromorpha > Scolopendridae > Rhysida > Rhysida immarginata. The sequence goes on along the minus strand of JAHWFO010070960.1, from coordinate 40,426 downwards.
AATAATCAAAGATTTTGAATAACCTCTACTCATTCTTGAGTGATACCAGGTAACCAAAAACGTTCTTGCAGTTTTTATGTTGCCGTAAAAAGGAAGTGATAGAAGATATGCAAATGACTGTACAGTGTGGTCCAAAATCTGTCGGGGGGGGGGGGGGGAGCAGGAAGGTTAGCCTGTATAAATACAGGGCTGTTGGGCATTCATATCTGTCCTAAGCCAGGACAAAATCCTGCAAATCCTGTTAGCTACAGGCCCATCAGCTTGTTACCATCAATTTCCAAAATCCTGGAAAAAACAATTCTCAAGAGATTCATTGAGCACTGTGATGCCAACGATCTCATCCGCGATGAACAATTTGGCTTTCGCTCAAACCATTCCTGCCAACTCCAAACATGGAGGCTCGCAGCGGATATCAATGAGCCCCTTAATCTCTTTATGTACACAAAGCCTTCGACCAAGTCTGGCACGATGGTCTTATTTTTAAAATGATTATGGATGGATTTCCTCAAGACATAATTACTCTGATACACTCGTTTCTCTCCAATCGGTTCTTTCAGGCCAGAGTTGGAGATAGTCTATCTCCTATTTATGAAGTAAAAGCTGGTGTCCCACAGGGTTCAGTCCTGGGGCCAGTATTATTCAATTATTTTATGCGAGACTTTCCAAGCCCTTCTAAATGTAAGCTCTTTTTTTACGCAGATGACGCTGCTATACTGACCTGTGCTCATCAACCAGCCGTAGTAGTCTCGCGGCTGCAGAAGGCTCTAAAGGAGTGTGCAAGCTGGTTTAGCAAGTGGAGGCTAAAATTGAATGTAGACAAATGCAAGGCGATGTTTGTCTCCAAGAAGAGAAAGAGATCATTAGATTCTCTAACACTATATGGCAAAAAAACTGGACTGGGTTGAAACTTATAAATATCTTGGTGTTGTTATTGACTCTAAACTTACTTGGACTCCCCACGCAACTTATGCGTTGAATAAGGCCAGGAGAGCCAAGTTTAGCTTGATTGCTCTGCTGGGCCGGAATAGTGCTCTAAACATTGATAATAAACTCCTACTCTATAAGGTCATTGTTCGGACTATCTTGACCTATGGTATGCCCGTCTGGGCCACAATATGTAAAACTAGATGGAAAGAACTGCAAACGTTCCAAAACGTTACCCTTAGGACTATTGCGCAAAAAGATCGGAGAATTGTTCGCAATTCCTCCATTTATAATGACTTCAACATGACTCATATTGGCAAATACGTTCAAGGGCTCATGGAATCCATGCTGCCCAATATAGAAAATCATAGCAACGAGCTAGTCTCGGGCATTTTAAAGCATCCTATGCATAGAAAGAGATATCGTGATCCAAGGCATATACTTGATATTAATTTTGAAGACATTGATAATGTCTTATTTCCAGATTACTGGACTTCATAGGTCGTGTTTTATCTAATACTAGTGGTCTGCTTCTAGTCTAGACAGTCGTCAATCAAATTTTCCTCCACCAAGAGGAGGCAATTTTCTTTCATACTTTGGATGACCCTTGTGGGTACATCAGGCTTCTTTTCTAG
>JAHWFO010070960.1:0-38857 GCA_023313115.1 Rhysida immarginata | reverse complement strand
TTCATACTTTGGATGACCCTTGTGGGTACATCAGGCTTCTTTTCTAGTTCAGTGTATTTCCCTTGGAATATGATTATGAAGGGTGAGATTATGGAAGCTATGCTTCAAGTTCCACTTGAATACCGATACACTACACTGTTCGATTGTCGATTGTCGCATTCATATCTCCTCTATGGCATGCCTGCGTGGGCGACTATCTGTAAAAGCAGATGGAGTGAACTACAGTCATTCCAGAATGTTACCCTGAGGACCATTGCCCAGCTGGACAGAAGGACGGTGAAAAACCAATCCATCCACCTCGATTTAAACATGGCCCATATCGGTAAGTTTATACAGGATCTCCTTTTGATTATGATACAGAAGATGAAGACTCACGACAATAAGCTTGTGAAAGGGATATTGGAGAACTCAATGAATATGAACTGGCATACGAAGTATCGTAAACCGAGGCACGTTCTTGACATCAATTTTGAAGATATTAGCAACGTCTCTTTCCCAGACTACTGGAAGATGTGATAATCTTATTTTTTTTCCTTGTATTTTTTATTTCGTTTGTTTTTTTTTGTTTCAGATAATCGTCAATCTTATTTTCTTTTTTGTATAATATGGAAGACCGCTTGGGTTGGTTAAGCTTCTTGACTACCTCAGTGTATTTCATTTGGTGTTTATTCTGGTTGGATGAGCTTTGTGAAAGCGCTGCTTTCGTCCCATCCTAACAAATGTACACTTCACTGTTCGATTGTCGATTGTCGCATTCATATCAATCACATCTCGTGCAGAAGTGAAGACAAATGGAGGCATCTAAGGAGATGGCTAGTTGTTGTTTGCTTTATGACTTGTGGGCTTGTCAGCAGTAGCATCAAGTCGCCGAATGTATCTTGCGTTTGGGGATGAAGCTGTGAATGAACGCGCCGCAAGGCACGGGTTTCAGAAATTCAGATCGGGAGAATTTGCCATTTCTTAAGCCTTAGATGAGTAGATCCTGAAAACGGCCATAGAGGAAAACAGCAGTTTAACATGTGGCGAACTTGCCAGACGGTATCATATTTCTGATGAAACAGTTAGACGTCACCTGCACCGCCTAGGAAAGACGTACAAGTTACGCAAATGGGTACTTCACACATTGTCGGAATCCAACAAGAATCAACAAGTGACAGCCTGCACGTCGTTGCTTTTTCGCTATCGTAACGCACCCATATTTAATCGAATGCTTACTAGTGACGAAAAATGGGTCCTGTATGACACTCCTAAGCGTTCCAAATATTGGTTGTCACCCCGGGACATCGTGCCACCTCAAAGCCACCGCTACACCCACGCAAGATCATGCACTGTGTGTAGTGGACTAGACGCCAAATGGTTCACTACGAGCTGCTTTCAACTGGCCACACCATCACTGGAGACCTGTACTCCCAGCAGTTTGAACGTGTGCAACAGGCATTGCAGCAGCAGGAGCCAGCATTGGTGAATCGCAAAGGGGTACTCTTCCTTCATGACAATGCCGGCCACGTGGCGCGGGTGGCCAGGGAAACGTTAGAGTGGCTTGACTGGGAAACTTTGTGTCACCAGATCTTGCTCGAACGGATTATCACCTTTTCCATTGTCTGGACAACCATCTTCGTGGAAAATCCTACGCCAATTATTACAGACCTGCGAAAAGCACTCACGGACTTCTTTGAGTCCAAGACCGGCAAATTTTACAGCTAGGGGATTGATCAACTGGAGACACGTTGGCAGAAGGTGCTAGATGCCAATGGGGATTAGCGATAGGCTCTTTTTGTGTACATCATTTTGTGTTCCGGAATTTAAATCGGCAAGAAGTTTTGTGGTTACCTGATACTTCAGAAACATGCTCATAACAAACATAAACCACTAAATTGTAAAAGCAAAATAGGCAGAAACCGTTTGGGGGGGGGGGGGGGATTGGAAGAACGGATTGAAGTAACACCATAATTTCTGAACATAGCTTGAGTTAATTGATTAGATACACTAATTAATATCTGTTGGGTTCACTCTAGACGCTACTACAGGCTAAAAATTCGTCGCAGCCTGGGCTTACGTTTTCGAAAACGGTCTTTACCCTATTCCTAGATGATAACAGCACGAACTCAAGAGTTGGAGATTTCGAGCGCGGATGGGGCCGCCGATTTCATCGATGATTCGGATTAGGAGATTACGACGATCATGGAAGAAGGCAAACTCCTTGTCATTGAACCAACCCGACTATAAAATATGGACTTTTCTTGTATGGTAAATTATCCTTGTCCTGGAAAGAAGACACGTGAGCAAGAACGGGTGAACCTGGTCGGCAGTAAGGTTCAAATATACGCTGTGCTGTATGAAATTCGTTCCACAGAGATCAGGCCGGCCTACTGGCGAGACCACTGGGGCGTAGGCTTTCCAATTCTCGAATCTGCCGGTCTCGGGTTCGAATTTGGATATGGATATGATTGTATCAATTTGCAGGGTTGCCAGGTCCAAGCACTATTCGGTCGCCCAATTGGGGAACTTTAGTAGCCCAAAATCGCCCAATGCATGAAAATAGCCCTTTTCCCTGACCATGTTTCATTTCCCTGACTTTCCAGAATGTGGGAATTCCGCAAATCTACATTAAGTCTATGATGTAAGCTTCCAACTATTACTGAGCATTATGAAAATACAAATAAACCATACAATAAAAATATTCGTAAATTACAAACTTTTATTCTTCAAAAACTGAGATTCAATCATGCTAATTTCTAAACCTTCCATGTTGATCAGTTTTAGTGGCAATTCACAAAATGGTTTTCTGCATTGACTGAGAATGAGTGCAGGAGAAAGATTTTTTACCTTTTCATACATCACAAAATTACTAGGAAATCGACGTGAAAATAATTACGTGCTAGCTTTTAAGCTATCGAAATGAAAAACAAAGAGAGAAGATAAACAGGGGAAAGTCTACTTACATTTGCGAAGTCTTCTAAAATTTGTGAAGTAGTGCTTGTCGATGGACTACTGATAGTGCTGCACCTTGTTTATCAGCTTATACTCAATTGCGAATAAAGCACCAATTTTCGAAAACGGATTGGCTACTGTATCCAGTAAAAGAACAATGATATGACCTAATCACGCCTCTGGTCTTCCATTGGTCTTCTCGTCTCGTCCTCGTTTTAATAATTGTCTAAAACCAGTTTTTTTTGTTATTTGACAATAATTTCGCCCAAAAATCGTCACAAAATTCGCACAAAACAAATCGCCCAAAAATCGCAAATTTGAAGCTTTAGTAGCCCAATTTAGTCGCAATCGCAAACTTGAAATTTTAGTCGCAATTTGAACAAAAAAGTAGCCCAATTTGCGATAAATCGCCCAACCTGGCAACCCTGTCAATTTGTTCCAGGAATGAGTAAACATAATAAATATGTGGAACTGTCTCAGGAATGCGTAAAGATATTGGTCTTGTAAAAATGACGCAAAATTATCTAAAACCAATCTAGTGAAACCTAACGTAACCAATCTGTGGAACTAAGGTTGAATTGAAAACATTCCCAACACAACGATCGATCATCCAACTGCCTGTAACATTGACACTGTGCGAAATCACTCCATCGTTTCGTGTTGTTGACGCCGTACGTCTATGGAATCTACGTTCATCGGACCCTGTATTATTCTTCCAATCATCAATAAGTAAGATGACGGCATTAAAGATCCACTAGAAGCAAACTTCCTGGCCTCGAAGGAGTGGTACCTATAAGAGCCTTCAGCTAATAACGGATGTCTCTCCCAACGTTCGGCGAGATGTGTGTTCAGAAACGTTCCTTCGCATTTCTTCATCGTAAGACTTATTTGAGAGATTGTTGCACCGCTGCTTGATTTTGCTTATTTTTTCGTAGGTCCCCGTGATCAAGCGTCTACTTCCGATCATAGACTTTCTTCTAGTAAATGATTTTGCGTTTCCTACCATTATCGATAAACACTAAGAGCAAGAAAACCGGAGATGCTGACAATTTCGGAGATGCTATTCCCCGTTCGCTTTATATCTTACCTCATTCGAAGTCGTTTTACCAACCCTTCAACCCCTAAATCATTCAAAACTGATTATATATTCAAATGCAACAATCGCACTTTTTGTCACATGATCGGATAATCCAGTTTGTAGTAAATAATCTGGTCCTCAGTGTACCAAAGATTCTTAAGATTCTTTCTGAGCCGTCATTTTTTTTTTTTTGTTTTTTTTTTCTTTTAACAATTTATTTGTTTTTTAAATTTCTTTTTTGTTTATTGTTTGTTTTTTTCTTTCTTTTCTCCTTAACTTTTTTGGAGGTTTGTTTCTAAAAACGTTGGAATTAAGACAACGACCGAGATTGGAAGATCCTGTTGCCAAATAAATCCTGACTTTGCTAAAAATAGAAAAAATGAATAAAATTTGATCATTTAGATTAACGTGATTAAATTTTAGCAATTTAATATTTTCTGAAGACAATTTCCGCCCAAAGGTTGCATACACACAGACACACACACGCGCGCATGCCATGACGATCTGAGAATATCAAAGGTCCTCTTTAATGCATCCGGCATGTCCTTGAGTTTCATGTATAAAATGTAAACAGAATATCTCCATAAACATAAACATTAAAAAAATAAATGGGGATGAATTATACATTTTGCATTCTTAGTTTTTAATGCCGACGTTCAGCAACTTCTTCAACGTATAGGCCTACATATTGCTACAATCAGATTTCAATAACCTTTTAAAAACCGAAGAAGGGGAATTTTTAACACTCAATTTCTGTTTTAAAATTATTTTTTAAAAACCTAGAATGGCATTTTTGGGCTGCCAAAAACAAAGGACTTGGATAGTTTTATCCCATTAATTTATTAAGTAAAATAATGAACTCCATATTCCTAATGTATTCCATTTTTAAAATTTTTATATTAGAACGCATAAAACGAGGGGATGTCAGAAAATAACGCAATTTAGTTTTTAATGGAAAAAATATATAAAAAAAAGTTAATATAGCAATAAGAAGGCTGAGTACATTCCAATCCGAATAACATTGAAGTACTATTAGAAGAAAAAAAAAACCTAGTTCGTATATAAAAAAAAATAAGTTTTAAGCAAATAAGGAATAATAATAATCTAATTCTAAAACTTAGAAATTTAAAGTTTAAAGGATAAAATCGAATTTCCGAACAGGTAGGGCCCCAGCATACTAATTTCACGGTAGGCCACTCGATCTTTCTCGGTCTTAGAAACATAGCGTCAAGCTCTCATCCTTGTTACATTTCAAAAAATTATGTTTTTTTTTAAACTTCCGTGAAAAGTGATGTCTTAAATACGAATATCCAGTAAGCCCTCTCTCACCGCCATCTGATTTTCTGCGAAATTTCAACTCGTCTCCGTCGCTTCAACTCAACAATCTCCAACAACGAAATGTTTTAAAGCTGTGCCGCCTGATCCAATCCCGACCCACGACCATTAATTATAACGGAAGTTGCAATATCGTTGCACGCACCGTTTGACTAAAGTGGTTGTATCCTTTGTATATATCCATTTTTATTGCTGTACATTTCTTGGTTAATAAAATATTCACTGTCAAAATGCGCTCAATAATTTATGACCACCCGGTATATTTGATTGAAACTGTGTCCAAACAATCAATCAAATAATTTTTTGTTTACTTTATGCGAAAGACACTGCGTGTCAAAATTAAAACGGAGGATACAAAATCAAATTGAAAAAAAAGAAACGTACATAGCTATAAAGACGTACATCTATTTCCAAATTTCTATTTTACCTCTAATTAATAGTTATTAATAAAAATATAAAATGAATAAAAAATAAGATAAAATAAACAAAAATAATTAATCAAAATTCAAAATAAAAAGCTGACGTTTCGGATAGAGACTATCCTTTATCAAAGCAAAAGGGATAATTCTCTAAAAGCAAATAGAATATTAGAGAATTATCCTGAAGTTATGAAAGTTGTAAATCGACAATCGAAAGCACATGTCATCACTCGACTACAAAAAGCTTTACATCAGTGCGAGAGCTGGTTCACTAAGTGGCGATTAAAGCTGAATGTCAAAAAGTGCAAGGTCATGTTTATCACTTGCAATGCAAAAACCCTCCAAAGCCCCTCTTCTTATTTGGCAAGAAACTAGAGTGGGTAAAAAGCTATAGATATCTTGGTGACATGATCGACTGCAAACTAAACTGGAACGACCAAGTCCAATACGCGCTCAACAAGGCAAAGAAAGCGAAGTTCAGTTTGATTGCACTTCTGGGGCGAAACAGCGCTCTTGGTGTAGATAACAAACTCTTGATATACAAGGTTCTGATTCGTACTATTTTGCTTCATGGAAAGCCTGCTTGGGCTTCTATTTGCAAATCTAGGTGGAAGGATCTCCAGACCTTCCAAAATGTTACTCTCCGATCCATTGCCCAACTTGACGGAAGAGCTGCCAACAACCACTCTATCTATGACGATTTGGGGATGACCCACACAGGCACCTTTGTCCAGACACCTATGAAGAACATGCTACCCAAGAAGGAGAATCATGAAAACACCCTGGTTTCTGTTATTCTGGACCATCCACTCGTTGTAAAGAATCCCCTCAGGTTTCGAAGACCGCGTCATATCTTGGATGTCTGCTTTGATGACGTTAACTAGGCCGCCTTCCCCAACTGTTGGATCTTTTAGATCCTGCTGATTTTTGGGGACTCTGTTCGTCAATCTACAATCTGACTCTCGTCCCTCCTGGGGACTTCTTCTCTGGAGGACTTAAGAGGTTCATCAGGCTTCTCACCCAGTTCAGCCTCCTCTGGTTTACTCTTTGGGCGAGCGTGCAAAGTGAGCTTGGCTCCTGGACCACTCGCGTCTTTCTTTTCACTTCACTGTTCGATTGTCGATGAAAGTTGTACTAAAGTTGTACTGTGCAATTCAGATTCAAAGAATATACCTTTTTAAAAAAATGCACGTGGTTTGATCAAAAAGTGCTCGCACTAACGTAATAAAATGTTACAGCAAATTTTTATTTTAAATTATTTATATATAGTTTGCATAGGGAATAGTAATACGGTATTGCTTGGAAAACAAGAAGAGAACAAATGAGATTAATTAGAAGAACTGTTGAGATAGGACAGGACGGAGTACAAATAGTAAGAGGGCGGCGAGAAAAATGCAATAGGATAACACATATGAAGTTAAAATTATAAAAAAGGTTAGGAATAATAGGGTGCCTAGCAAAAAGTTTTCGTAAAATTCCCTGAATTTCCCTTGATTTTTCCTGATCATCAGCAGACAAGAAAAGGCTATCATGAAAAAATATTATTGACATTGTTCAAAATTTTCGATTTTATGATTTCCTGACTGTTCCCGGTTACAAAAAAAAAAATAATTCCCTGACCGTTCCCTGTTACTCAAAAAAATAATTCCCTGACCGTTCCCGGTTACAAAAAAATCCCCTGACCATTCCCGGTCGCTAGTCACCCTGTAAAATAGTACCCCATATACGAGTGACCGGGTCAAAGGTCAGTGAAATAAAGGGGTACAAGAAGCGTATGAAAAAAAGTGTGCAGGGACGGACACAAAATGAACATAGAGGTAGAAAAATATGAAAGAACATTAAAAAGAGGAAATAAAAGATAAAGAAAAAAGGAAAAAGAAAAGGAAAATGGCCCAGATAGCTTGCGACAAATTAAGGAATACCTGAAGTTGGAGAGGGATATGGGAAAGGTAATAAGGGAATGGTGCCTTTGCTAAGGTTAATGCCATTAGGGGTGAGGAAATTGAATTTCCAAATAAGAAAAGACTCGAATTGCTTTCTCTCTTTTTTGCTATGGAAGTTACTACGAAGAATATAAAGGCTGATGGCCTGTAAAGAGTGACCAGGGGAATTAAAGTGTTTAGCATTGCTAAGGATGTCGAATTTATGTCCGGCAAATCTGGCACTTATGGTATTGCCTGTCTCACCAAGATACTGTTTCTGGCGTACTTTGCAATGTGACAGGTAAATTAGGTTGTGAGAAGTGCAGGTCAGGTTCTGGTTAATTTTGAAAGTAAAGGAGGAAGCACTGCTGGAAATGGAGGTAGCAGGGTTAAGAAAATGGCAAACGCCACAACGCTTTACACCTGTGTGAGAGCTGGTTCTCTAAGTGGCGCTTACAGCTGAATGTTAACAAGTGTAAAGCCATGTTCATCACACGCAAACGCAAAAACCCTCCAAGGCCCCTCATCCTACATGGTAGGAAGCTTGAGTGGGTTAAAAATTATACGTACCTCGGAGTTGTGATTGATTCCAAGCTCAAATGGAACGACCATGTACAATATTCGCTTAACAAGGCTAAGAAAGCGAAGTTTAGTCTCATCGCGCTACTGGGGCGAAATAGCGCTCTCAGAGTGGACAGCAAACTCTTGTTATACAAGGTAGTGATTCGTGCCATTTTACTTCATGGTATGCCTGCTTGGGCTTCCATTTGCAAACCGAGATGGAAAGATCTTCAGACCTTCCAAAATGTTACCCTCCGATCCATTGCTCAACTATGAAGATCTGGGGATGACCCACATTGGTTCCTATGTTCAAACACTTCTCAGGAACATGCTGCCCAAGATGGAACATCATGAAAATACCCTGGTTGCTGGTATCCTGGACCGTTCACTCACTTTCAGGGATTCCCTCAGGTTTCGAAGACCCCGTCATATCTTGGATGTCAATTTCGAGAACATTTACAAGGCCGAGATCCCCAACTACTGCATCTGCTAGATCCTAGTTTTTCGGACTCGCTATTCGTCAATCCGCAATCCGATTCTCGTCCCTACCATGAAGGGACTCTTTTCTGGATGACTTAAAGAGGTTCATCTTGCTTCTTTCCTACTTCAGTGTACCTCATTTGGTTTACTTTTTGGGCGAGCGTGTAAAGTGAGCTAAAGGCTCCTGGACCACTCGTACTACTTTTTTCACTACACTGAACGATTGTCGTACAACTTTCATAACTTCAGGATAATTCTCTAATATTCTATTTGCTTTTAGAGAATTATCCTTTTTGCTTTGATAAAGGATAGTCTCTATCCGAAACGTCAGCTTTTTATTTTGATTTTTGATTAATTAATTTTGTTTATTTTATCTTATTTTTTATTCATTTTGTATTTTTATTAACTATTAATTATTGTATTCCAGGGTTCTTGTGTCTCGTCCTTCTCTAAATATATATAATCGTTCATTATTTTACCTCTACATATATAGTAATTTAGGAATTACATTCTACAAGCAACCCTATATAATAACTTGGAAACATGATTTTAAAATGAGCCCTCTAAAAAATATCAGAAATCTAAAACCCGGCAATGGAATCTCCTCTTTCCAAAGGTATATCTTACGTATCCATATAATTACAGTGCGTCCCATAATCTTAAGTCCACCCCTCCAAAGTCTTGGATGTAGCTCAGAGAATGCATTGAAATATTTGCATATTTGTTAGAAAACACACTGCAGTCTTATTTCCGTATTTCATCAAAATGGCACATGGTAAGCCACTGAATGAACATGAGAGAGGGCAAATTGAAGCACTCAAGAGTGAAGGATATTCTGGCCGCCAAATAGCTAAGAAACTAAAGCGCTCTCACAATGTGGTCAACAATTATTTGAAGCTGGGAGTTACGTATGATAAAAAGAAGTCATCTGGGCGCCCAAGCAAGACCACAGATCGTATGAAGAGGAACATCATAAAAACAGGTTGCTTCAAACTCTGCATCATTCCGACAAATTGCACAACCAACCAACATTCCAGTATCAAAATCAACTACTAGGAGGATTGTGAAACATTGTTTACAAGAAACGAAAGCCATCACCACCTCTGAAATTGACACATAAGCAGAAAAGACTTGACTGGGTCAAAGAAAGAATTCAGTGGGCCGGTCAATGGAAGAACATATTTCTTTCCGACGAAAAAAAAAATTAACTTAGACGGTCCAGATGGATTCCAGTATTACTGGAGTGATATCCGAAAATCTCAGCAACTATACTCCAAACGACAAGGTGGAGGAAGCGTCATGATATGGGCAGCTTTTTGTGGTTAAGTCCCCTGTTGTTTCATTACAGGTCGAATGAAAGCAATAGATTATCAGAATATGCTACAGGATAACCTTGTGCCCATAATAGAAAAACTGAACAATTCTCAAGTAACATTTCAACAAGATAATGCACCTGTGCATACAGCTAAGACAACCTTTGAATGGTTTCTCTCCAATGGTGTGCCCATTCTTGACTGGCCAGCTCTATCGCCATATCTCAATCCCATAGAGAATCTCTGGAGTTTCCTAGCGACAGCCGTTTACAAAGTAGGGAAACAATTTTCTTCTATTGCGGGCCTGAAAACTGCAATCAATAAGGAATGGGATAACATTCCTACAGAAATACTGGAATATTTGGTGTCATTAATGCCAAAACGATTGTCTGATGTTGTCCTGAATAAGGGTGGCAGGATTGCTTATTAATATTCATTTCGTTCATTTATTTATGTATTTTGGAGGGGTGGACTAAGATTATGGGACACTCCAATACTACCCTTCAATACTAATTTTCACTTGTTAATTTATTGTGTGGCATTTTTGAAATAAATGTGTTTATTTTGCTTTGAAATAGTATCCGAGTTTTCATAGTTTCGAGATAAGCATTCCTACATTATGTTCCCGTTAAATATGTTCAGAATCGGTGGTGGACTTAAGATTATGGGACGCACTGTAATTTAAAATTTTAACGTGATCGTTGAAGCTTCTTTGTACACTGTATTTATTTTTTATTTGAAGCACCACAAAAGGAATAGAGTAAAGGGGACAACTCGAATCAAAAGAGAAACTAATATCGCTAATGTGCGAAATCCATTTATGTAATAAAACAGATAAAAATCCAGAACGAAAATGTAAAATAAAAATAATTATAAATTGTAAGATGAGAAAATTGCCAATAAACCTGGAGGTATGTCGAAGTTGATAAGAACAAATAATAGAATTATAAACGAGAATTGTAGGCAAAAGTGACATTTTAATGTACAGGTTTCTAAAGGTCGATGGCATTATTTGAAATTTGATGCAGTGAAAATGAGAAACTAATTTGTTAATTTTGAGAAGATAGACAATATCTAGTCTTGCTGATATCGATTAACCAGTGTCTGATAAAATGAACTATACAGGTGAACGGAAAACACCTCGAATTCTATTAACGTCCCCCTTTTAAGTTTACAAAATCTATTACATACATAGTTAAAATTTGTAGTTTTATCTCGGGATTTTCGGGAGAGAGCTCAAAATAGACCGAATTATAGACGTAGATGTGCCTTTGGAAAGTTTCGGAATTAAAAAAAAAAAATCAAAGATTTAAAAAGCCAATGTCGAATACCACTTAATATGCAGATAAAAGTTAAGTGGAATAATGCGGCCAATTGTTAAGACTGAGAAAAAAAAGCAACTCCAAAACATAAACTGTTAGAAATGCTTGTTAACAAGCTTTTGAGTTTTGCAAAGCGAGAAATAAGTTTAGGCCCCTTTTCATTTGCTATTGAAAGGCATTTCCAAATCCCTGGACTACGTTCTTTTGGTGAAACTTCACATTTTTGATGAAAAACTAGCGAAAAAAACCGAATTCCATTACAACAATTTGGAAGATTCCAGCATTACGTATGTGACAAGGAATTTAACACAAAATTAAATGTTATAAAAATGGCATTTTTTAAAATTTATATTCCATGCATAACACGAGGGGGTATCAGAAAGTAACGCAATTTATTTTTTAACGGAGGAAATATAGTCGGTGTGTAAAAGTCAATATAGCAATAAGAAGGCTGAGTAAGAAAGGACGGACTTTGCATAACAAGAATTGTCCCTGGGCATATGCACGACCAGTCGTTTTACAAATGGCCGCCGTTATCACATCGTCTGCAATGTGTAATTAAAAAAAAAATGATTTATTTTAAGATTTTAGAGAAATCTTTCTAATTTTTTTCCCTCTCATTTTATTATATTTCAATGCAAAACATTTATTTGTGCACATATATTTTGTATTGAGAATTAGCTAATTCTGAACTTAATTCTGATCCTAATTCTGGACTTAATTCCTATATTTAAGAAATATTTAACTGTTAATATTTCATTCCAAAGCTTAAATTTAATGCTGTAAACAATAGTATCTTATAAGTGCATTGTTATGGTAAGCTTTGTTACTGCTCTTATGTTTTGCATAAGTATGCAGCATGAGACAGCATTTTCCTTTGTTTATGCGTGCTATCGTGTGACTAGGTATTGTTGTCAAAATTCATAAAACCTAGCTTAACAGAAGATTCTTCACCCCTTCTCTGCCAGGTTGCCATGGGTAGCTATTTATCAGTCACATCAAACATTAGCATTAAGTGGCAACTTATATCTTGTGTCTGTAACTTTTGTGGAGTGCGAGCCCTCCCCCTGGCAACCCCAGGGGGTCTAGGCTGAGCTCATCGACAAGCAGTCGACTGTCGACAAGTGTCGATGGTCACGAGGTTAATGACGCATTTGTCGATTCGAGCTAGCATGAACACGACTTGTCTTTAGTGTCTACAGAGTCTACAATGTACAGACTCTACACCGTCGATTTTCTAGTGTAGACTTTGACCATCGACAACTGCCTTAAGAGCAGTCGACTATGCACATTCTTGTCTACAATTCAAGAGCAGTCGACTATGCGCTTGGCGATCGTTATTTCAGAATTTAGCAACAGATTTCTTATTAAAATCTTTTTTCCTTCGTTTCCGGCCTGCAGGCTAAATGCACATAGCTCAAGAATACACATTTTCCAAAAATATTAACAAAAACTTCTTTAAAAATATTTACATACATGAAGCACTCTTGTGCTACGAAACTTGAACTGTGAAAATAATAATATACTCTGTCTACAGGTATGTGTTTATGTATATATTTATGTGTATACATGGATTAATGTGTAAAATTATGTGTAAATGTTTGTAAACTTGTGTATATCAATGTAAACTATATGATCAAAAATATCCGGACACCCCTCACAGATCATCGATTGGCCCAATGTCACATGATAATGACTTGCACATCATTTAAATAGCATCCCACACCTTCAGACACAACTCTGCTTGGACATTGGCAAGAATGGGTCGTTCGGCAGAGCTCAGTGAGTTCCAACGTGGAACCATCGTTGGATGTTACCTATGCGGCAAGTCCGTGCGTGACATTTCCAGCCTTCTTCAGATACCCAAGTCAATAGTAGGCGATGTCATTATGAAATGGAAGACCCGGAGATCAACAACAGTTCAACAACGAACCGGTAGACCCAAGAAACTAACGGACAGAGACCGTCGAGTGCTTCGTCGTGTCACCCGCAGCAACCGGAAGTCCTCGGCGGAAAAAATTGCCACAGAGTTTCGAAACGCCTCTGCAAATGATGCCAGTACCATGACAATTCGTCGGGAACTGCACACGATGGGATTCCATGGCCGTGCTGCTGCCCACAAGCCCCACATCAGCAGGGTCAACGCCAAGCGACGTCTGGAGTGGTGCAAAGCCCACAGAAACTGGACAATGGACCAATGGAAACGTGTAATGTGGACAGACGAATCTCGCTACACACTCTGGCAATCCGATGGACGAGTTTGGGTTTGGCGCATACCTGGAGAACGCTTCTTACCTGAGTGCACAGAGCCCACAGTCAAGTTCGGAGGAGGAGGAGTCATGGTGTGGGGCTCATTTTCATGGTACGGACTGGGCCAGCTCGTTCCTGTGCAAGGAATCATGAACTCCGACCGTTATCTGAATGTTTTGGACAACTGTGCACTTCCAACGTTGTGGCAATTTTTCAGAAACGGGCCATTTCTCTACCAACACGACAATGCTCCGTGCCACAAAGCGAGGCGTGTACAGCAGTGGTTTGCGGACTCAGGGGTCGAAGAAATGGGTTGGCCGGCACAAAGTCCCGACCTCAATCCTATAGAGAGTCTGTGGGATGAATTGGAAAGACGCTTGCGGGCCAGATCACATCGGCCAACTTTTGTACCTGAACTGATTCTCGCTCTTCGGGAGGAATGGAGGAACATTCCGGAAAGTACCTACCAACATTTGGTGGAAAGTCTTCCCCGAAGGGTGGAAGCTGCGATTCGGGCAAAGGGATGTGCAACGCCCTATTGATTTCCATGAAATCGTGGCTAGAGCGCAAACGTGCATGTGTCCGGATATTTGTGGTCATATACACGATGGCAAGGGAGAAAAACTATCACCAGATGTCGTTTTTCGTCCGCCATTACATAGGTGAGTTCTGAGCGCTTTGGAAGCCACAGTTGTGTGGAAAGTTGAGGGATAAGAACGGTTTGGGGCTTTTATAAACTGTCGTAATGACTGGTGGAGGTCGAAATTGTGCTGGAAACTGTTGCGAAATGTGGAAACTGTATTGGAAAGTTGATCAAATGGCGAAAAGCTATTTGTGATGAACACAAGCCACAAATAGGAGCTGATTGCCCGTGCCTCGAGCCGTTTAAACTCTACGCTTTTCCGAAGGACCCAGATGAATCAAGGCTTTGGGTGGCTGCACTCAATCGCAAGGATTTCAAACCTTCTAAAAATTCGTTTGTAAGTACACAACAACTCAATACTTAATTAAAACTTTGCTCCTGTTATCATTCATGCACATACATAGAACAGACACAAAAAAAAAACAAACTCCCACCAATGTAAAAATATCTCAACTGATAATGAAGAGCACTTACTGTAGAAATATTGGTTTTTTTCCTATCAAATATAAGTTTTATAACGTAAGATATAATTTATCACAAATACTAGAACATACATTTCATTCAATGATAGAATGAAATATCACAGCAGGAAATTAATTCCTTGCTTTTGTGCAAAACATCAGACAGTTCTATGAATGTTACATAAAAAGATTTTTTTAAATATAAATTTCTAATTCACTAAATTTATTTTCTCAGGTATGCTCTATTCACTTTTATGATGGGAAACCATCGAAACAAAATCCCATCCCAGGTCTTCATCTTGGTTATAATAGTAATGTAAGGATTATTTTGTAGATTCTACTTCGCTGCTATATTACAGAAACGATTATTTTCAATTTTTTTTAAGGTTAAACCTGGAAGAAAACTTCCTAAATGTCGAGCTGAACTTCCAGCAAAACCACCAAAGAAGAAAGCAAAAATTCAAGAAAGTACATCAGAGAGCACTTATTCATCTGATTATTCCATGCGCTGTTTCAGCCTTCGATTGTACGTGTCAGCAGCGAAAGCGTCAAACAACTCACCTGCGTAATGGCGGAATGGTCACGTGACTTCCAAGATGGCAGCCTTCAATTTACATTGGTTGCCATCGTGTATAGTGTATATCATCTAGCCATACGTGTGTAAACTTGTGTATAAATGTGTAATATGCCACTTATCGACGGTTAGATTTTGTCAAGATCGACAGCTTGTCGATGAGTTCAGCCTAAACCCCCAGGGGAGGTTAGCCCCCCCCCCCCCCTCCAGAACTTTGTGACTTTTTCCTTTTACATCGTTACCATGGAAAATTTGGTAATGATGATTGCTGACGTTCAGTTTACCGTCAGTGAGTTCATGAAGGGGTTGTATGCCAAAACTGGCATACCCCCCGTCTTACCATCCCGCTGTTTGACCTGCAGAAATTATTCTCAACTGAGTCGAGGATGCTCTGCAGGCAGCGAAACGTGGCAGATTGGATAGTGTCTGTCAACCACATCAAGGTTGGGAAGACCACTGTCCATCTGTTACACGCTGAACCCGATCTCACCATCCATGTCCAGGGTGCTTCGACGCTGATGGCGGAGTTGTACCTGAAGGAGTACTCTCCCTATCCAGAACACCCGGACTCTCCCCTGCAAAAGAATGGCGATATTCTGTTGGACATGAGGCTTCAGAAGGACATTCCCGACTCCCTTGTGATGCACGGAGAACGTGTCTTCGTGTTTTACAAAGGACAGAGGCAGTGCTGCTGGTACTGCAAAAAGTCTTCACATGACAGGAAGGACTGTCCTCTCCTTAAAAAATGCGAGACATGCTCACGCATTGTTGGCAAGTACCATTGCCCGGAGAGAACGTATGCATCACCAGCAGCCCCAACGCCACCGCCGAGAGGAATGTCGTCCCTGCATCCGCAAAAAAATCGATGATGACATCACTAGCTAAGCCTTCTGTGCCCTGCAGAGCGACTTCACCTACTCCTCCACCATCGTCGCCACTTCCTCGGGAGCCGAGAGAGGTAATGCCACCTCCTCCTCCTCCAGTGGTTCAGGAAGTCGTTCCTCCTCTTCACCCATCAAGCGACATCTCGATGGTTAAGAATGTGAACTCTGTTGAAGACTTTAGAGACGACTCGTATTCCGGATCGGTGTTTGCAGTGGAGGACTCTCCAGTTCTTACTCCTCCAGCGCAAGCATCGACGTCGCGGCCCTTGCGGATCGCCTGCGCGTCTTCGCCAGTCAGGATATAATCATCAGCTGGGAATTCGAAGCCATCAGCGGCAGTACAGCAGGACCATCTTGCGACGCCTAAAAGACACTTACGATTTTGAATGAAACTGTTATGTACTAAGAACTCTCTTTTCCTAGAAAAGCCTGAATAACAGGAATTCTATGCATTGTTACAAATTGAAACTTATCTATGTTGCACAAACTTTGCCGTGCATTGTTGGTCATGAGATATTTCTCATTAATATGCCTTGCCATAACCATGAATATCGATTTTTTATCAATACTTATTATTTTTTCGAAATCTGAGGTAGACAGTGATCTTCCTCATGCTTTGAAGGTCAAGTACGGAAAATTTCATCCAGATTGGAATAAAACTGTAGATTTGTATAAGAAACAAATCCAGAAACACCCTTCATTATATAGAGGGTGTATCAGGTTCGATGGTCATAAAGTACCTAGCGTGATCCTTTGCATGATTACAAACTTAAAGTTCCTTACCGAAAAAGTCGAAAGCTCAAAATTTAAATTGCGTTGTTACGTCATTTATGAAGTTTCCGCACCAGCAGTTCATTAAATTCAAAGGGGCGATTACAATTAAATCGGCAGCAATTGTTGAGATTAAATGACGTTTTCGACAGGTTTTCAGCAAACTTCGCGTGATGTATAGATCCTTAACATTTGAATATTGAACATTTTGCATAGGGAACTTTAAGTTTGTAATCATGCAAAGGATCACGCTAGCTACTTTATGACCATCGAACCTGATACACCCTATATATAGAAGAAGATAGAAGATGGTATCAACACGCAATTCACAAACATTTTGCACGGACCAACAATATATATCTCATGACCAACAATACAAGGCAAAGTTTGTGCAATATATTTAAGTTTCAATTCGTAACAATGCATAGAATTCCTGTTATTCAGGCTTTTCTTAGAAAAGAGAGTTCTTAGTACTTAACAATTCTTGAAAATCTTTAAAAATGATCAGTAACTGGAGATAATGGAGAGTTAGCAGACTATTGAGAAAAGAGTGGAAAGACGACAGAGGAAGCAACCGGTATTTTACACAAAGTAATGAATGGCCAAGTTTTGCTTCAAGACATCGAGAAAAGAGTGGGAATTGCAACAACATCAAGTGTACATCTAAAGCAAGATTACGTGAATAAGAAATTATTTAGACTAGCAGTGGCATACGTGGAGAGGTCCATCCATTGTGAGACTTTAAAATTTTTTTTTCGAATTTTCATTAAGAATTTTTACTCTATTAATTCTAAGCGTTTTCATGTGTTTATTTTTAAGACTAAAACAAAAACAAAAAAAATCCGAGCCACGCCGGGGTTATCACCTTGCTTATTTGGTAGCACATCAGATCCAAACATTTCATAAAAATACATTTTGACTATATTCTGTGGGAATGTGAATATTTTGGAAACTAAGATGATGATAATGCGATGATTGAACGTTCGTTTCCAAGAATTATTAATAATGAGCATAAAATGACGATGCGGTGACAGGACATAAACAAGGCAGCATCTATTGAGGAGGAAAAGGAGTCACAATGTCTCCCTTGAGCTCCCTATCAAACATCCAGAAAACTGGCAAAAATTTATGTGCCTGGAAAGAAAAAAGAAAGAACGAGTATTGGTCAGAGAAACTTTGCAGCTAAAGCAGAAAAAGCTATACGGACATTGGAAACATCTGAACAACGGGAGTTTCGAATAGAGCAAGAGGGTATAAGAGCTTCCTACGTTAAGGGCAGTGGTGGCTCGTAGCTAAAATTTCTGGGGGTGCTGCGTCAGAAAATTTTAATTTTTTCACGAACTAGAGAATAGCTAGTGACATTAAGCTTAAGGATCATGTAATATACATGTATAAGAATAGTATTAAAGAAAAAAAAGACACATTAAATATTGAATTTTATCGATATCGAAAGTGAAACTGGGGGTGCTACAGTGCCGCAGTGCCTATGGAAGAGCCGCCACTGGTTAAGGGCAAGAAAAACTTGGGTCTAAAGTATCCAGTGATGTTCCCCGATGGTGAAGATTGATATCATTTTAATCTGAGGCAAGTCAACAAGAAGTTAAATAAAGTCCCTGTACATCACCTAGAATTCCTCATTTTTTTTTTTTTTTTTTAAGAATGGATAGTCACTTCGCTCTGTGTTGTATTGATTGGGTTATTTAACCCATTTGGAGTTATAATTTAACTTCTTGAGATTGTTCTGCTTACCTGCAAGTGTAATTATTCCGGGCAACGCGGGGTCCTCTGCTAGTTGTTAATAACATTGACATATGAAACTAATCCAAAATTGACACGTGTTTATAATGTTTCATTAATTTCTTATTAATGAACTCATTTACTTTAAAATATAAATTAAAATCATCATCAGTTTTCGTCAAAAATAATCTCCTTAATTTATTAGATAGATCGTTCAAATCGTTTGTAGACAGAGGACCTCTTCTTCACATACTGTGTCATCACTTTCGTCAGTTCCGCAATCTTGGTTTTCTCTACACTGCTCTATTATGGCCTCATCTGTTAAGGCTTTTGCAGTTACTGAATCTTCATCAACGTTGAAGAAATCCTCGCAAGTTAGCAAATTTTTCTCGATGCACTTCGTTGCTTCCACTCTTCGAATCCCAGAAAATCGGGTTCGTCTTCAATTTCATCAGCGTTAGAAAACCCTGCCTTTTCTGAAACAGTTTTTAATGATTTCTTGTGGAATATTTTTACCCAACACTATACAAGTTGTTTTCAGATCGGCCATGAGCTCAAAATGGCGCTGCCCTTGCAGGGAATGATAACAATCAATTCGAATATTGGCAAAAAAAAATTGAAAAAATATTAAATTTTGTTTTCCAAGTTGGTTTTGTGATGATTTTTTAGAAAAAAAATCGTATTAATCAAGTTTGCAAGTACAATCCTTTCTTAATATTAGTGGAATTTAATAAGAAAAATACTCATATGGGGTCGGGATACGAAAAAATTTCGTATTAAGCGAGTTCTACTGTACAAATATAATAAATTCGCATTTTGTTTTTTAGGTTTTGGCCGCGTCACCATCTATGTCATTTGGCTCCTTTACAATTTCTTTAGAAATTTCTAAATTATTTTTACGCTTTCCTGGGACAAACAAAAACATCCATGCCCATGGTCGTATACGCGACTGAACACATCTGAGAACTGGAAAGCTACGCCCCAGTACTCGCGGCAATCTGTTTTGCAAGAAACAATAACAGAAGTGCTTCTAAATAATACAATGGATTTATAACTTAAAGGTATTAATCAATTGAAAATGAAAATAGAACCCTTTCTCGAAATTATTAATTTTACGTATAAAAAAAAAGGTGTATTCTATACAAATATGGTTGGCGCTTCCTAAAATTCCTATCGTTATACAAAAGGCTCTATCGTTTTGACGACTTTGGAATATGCGTCACGCTAATTCTTGTATGAGGGCGTAAGATGAACTTACGGGTTTACCCTTTGTTTGTTCTTACATAATGTCATTTATAGAGTAAACATAAGGAATGTTTACACCAAGAAATAGGAATGTCAACTGAAAAACGCTCACCATTAATTATGATGAATATTTCCAACTGAAGCGGAATAGTTAGGGGAAGGAAAAAAGAAGCCCTGAAACGTCATCTATATAAATAATGGTTGGTGGGCGGGAAAGGAGGATTAACTGTCCAGTGTTTTTCCTTAAATTTATTTTCGGTTGTCGACTCGTTTTTCCCCGTGTTCAAAGCCGTACTACAATCAAACAGGAAATCCTGTAATCTGTAAATGCAACTGCTGAGAGGGTGGAAGGGGGCTCCCGCCCTTCATGCTTCGTCAACTCGCTTTCGTCTAACAAAGGCGAAAAAAGTGAAGAGAAAACAATGAGAACCGACAACTTCAAAATTATCGGAAACAGTAAATTAAACCCTATTGTATATAAACTTTTTCTATAACTTTCTTATTTCTATTCTTTAAAATAACCATTCCAACTACATGTATTTATTTATTACGCAGCCGTATGCGATCAAGACAACGGACTTCCTGATAATGGTTCCCGCGTCACACAAAAGACTAAGCAGAGTCGAACCCAGAATAAGCAGGCCACAGAATTTTTATTAGCCCTGCCGGAAAGTTTAGAGTTTTTGATAAATTTTTTGCTTAACTCTTTAAAATATTTTTTTTATCTTCAGAATCCGTGAAGGTCGTGTCGTTGAAAGCGGTATAAACAGCTTGGGGAGAGAGCGGGAAAAAAAAGCAGATGACATAAAACCGCAGGAAAAGAGGATTCATTTCCAGTATTCTCGAAATAAAATTAGAAGAAAAGGAATTTTAACTGCCAGAAGAAAGAAACGCATTCCTACGGGAGATGGTGACAGCATCAGCCACATTCGCTGATGCTGCGCGACCAAGTGCTAATGTGTTCACTCGTCTATCGCAATATTCTAATTAAGTTGTTCCATTAATCGCAAAAAAGTTAATATCTAGCAATCTAGGAAAAGTTTTAATTTTTCTCTTTAAAACTTTAGTTTGCATTTTCGGAAAGATGTGAATTACCCTCGACACATTTTCATCAACATTTTTATTTCGTCGTGCGTTGCATCTAGGAAAACACGAACTTTAAAAAGTAAATTACTGTTAACTCGATTCAGAACGGTTGCAACAACTCAATGTACACGTTATATTATAATGGTAGTTCATGATTTTAGCACTCTTTATTTATTAAGGTAAAACACACGACAATAAGAAACCGATGGGATACCACAATAGTAAGAGGAATACAAAGAACACACGATGACTATCGAGATAAACGTGTATGGGAGTGTACTTTCTAATTTCCCTCGAGTGAAAATAAATGCAATTTCTGCAAGAATCCACTAACTAGCTTAATTTTATAAATATTTCACGCACCTAATCATATATTACCTATGTATGTGTGGCGACATTAATAACTTTAGGAGAAGACTAAATTTTTATAGCAATACATTGCTAAAGAGAATGGATGAAGAGAATCGATCTGTCCATCTACGGACACGCCACTTTCACCAACTAAACCAATTTCGACTGACTTTCAGAGAAGTTAGACTTTCGGAGCAAAGGGATTTCAAAATCCTTCTTGAATGTTAACACATAAACGGGAGTATTTCTTCATCTTACATCATTCTTCGAAACTACAAGAATCGTTATTTCATGCTAAAATGATCCAAATTTTTTTCCTTTAAAGTTTTTCACACAAGAGACCATAACGACCTGTGTGCAAAAAAAAAAAAATTCATTTATAATTGATTGAATTATAATTTGTTTATTTCGTATAATTAATATTTAAAAATTATAGCTTTCATTTTAGTTTTCTTGAATACAATATACATAAATTTTCTTAACAGAAATGAAATCCCGCAAATATTCCAAGACGGAGCTGTAGCTTTTATAAATTAATAAATAATAAAAAATTAATTAATATATAAAATATTAAATAAAGCAAATAATAAATAATACTACATAAAACACGTCAAAATGACAAAATTAATATCTTATTTTTGCACCATTACGTCCAATATCATCAAAAGTATCCGGATATTTGTCCCACGGAAAAGAAAAACCTCAGTGACCAAAGCCCTACATCTCCTGTCAATGGTTAGATTAAGAGTTAGGTCAATGGGCACTTCACAATACTGCTGATTGGTTAATGTTGAATTGGAGGCAATTCACAATTGAAGGGCTCAGTGGAAAAGGGGCACATGCCACATATTAATGAATACTACGTTTTTGTTATAGAAAGACAGCTCCCGCTATGTAGGGTATCTTTAATGAACTTCTAGCACGGTGGCATGTGTCTATTTCCCTATACAGGGTGATTTTGAAAAAGTGTGTATAACTGTAAGCAATGAAAGTGACCAGAGTGAACATTTTCTTTTAATACAGTATGGGTCCGAATTTGAACGCTAAATGAGATATGAACAGAAATAAAAATGCCGCCACCAAGATCAACAAGTTAATTGATCTTCCATAGACCATGCCACTATTACTTAACACCATCTGGGTCATCAACAGTGAACTCTTTCTTGTAGCTGAATATCACCAAATACCAATCCAGTCGCTCTCAGTACATTTTCAACCCATTGGAGATAACTATATTATGGAGTTCTGTGAGTTTTAGTTCTGCTTGCACACTGACTTATTGAAGGTTAGAAGAATGTTGAAACACTGCTTCAACTATAGGGGAAAATATCTTCGCATTGAATGATTGGTACAGCTGCCATTTTTTGAGGACAAGAAGAAGGCAATCCTATACTGCTACTCATCGAAGTGCGCCGTTTTTGCCCGACTTGTTATTGTATAACGATGGTAACGAGTTGTTGCGTGTTTGGATGTATTGTATAACAATAGGATAAGTTCAGAGCCATGGCAGCCATGGGCCTCGATGCCCTCAAAAGATGGCGGATATTCAATGTTTATGTTTTGATATTTCTCCCTATTCTCTTACTGTTACAGAAAACTCTGATAAGAGTCTTGAAAGCCACATTGTTTAACACCATTTTGTTCCTTTCTCTCAAGATATTTGGTCTTTTCCTGATCTTGTTATCTTATTGAAGCCACTTCAATCTTTCAAAAATGAATGGATAACATGTTTGTTGAGAGTCCAAGCTTTCCTGAATCACTCCGATACTAAACGTTTCATCTTTATAATCCAAAATTTGTTCCCTTTCCATTTCTGGCAAAAGCTGAAGCACAACCCATGCTATACTGCTAATGCAGCTGTCAAAGTTAAGTAAATCTATGTCTTTCTTAGTCAATTTAGAAGTGAGCATGAATGGGATAAAGAATGTAATTAAATGTAGAATGAATGAGAACCAGTATAGTTCCTAAACTTTTGTCATAATATTTTTTAGATTTTTTTGTAATATATCTCATCCTATAATAAACATTTACAAATAAAAAAATCCAACGTTCATAATTATATTAGTTAATAAGCCGCATCACTTATAACAGCATAAATTAACCAGAACTTAATGACCTTAAGAAATTTAATCCATTCCTAAATTTTTGGAACTGGAGGGGAAGCCAGGAAGATGATGCTATTAATGAAGTGAAAGAACATTAAACAAAGAAATCAAATTAAATTTGAAATCATTGAAAATTGCGAGTTCTCTTTTGGAAGATTAATTTTGAAATTAGAAAAATGAACTAGAAGCTCAAATTTTATCCTACGATCTAAGCAAAATTAAATTATTTTGGATTCTATAAAGTCTACTTTTTTAAGAGGATGGTCATAAGTAACGAGGGAGGTTTAGACTTTAATTTGGTTTACATACTTTTGGGATCACGGGATTTTTATTTCTAAAGAAAAAAAAATAGTTCAGAATTTCGCCACAAGGGATTAAAGTACTACTGCATTCACATATCATCGCTCAAAAGAACGGGATATTATACAAATTTTAGTAAACCAACGTCTCAGTTTGATGGCTATAATGAAGACTGAAGTTTATTCGCGTTTGTCTGACAATGATTTCCTATCCTAGCCTTACATGATCGTGCTTTGCTTGCTAAACTTTATTATCAAACATTTGGTAATGCTAATGCTACACTTTGAGAATACGGAAGATTGAATGGTATAAGGAAAGCCCCAACGACCATAACGAATTTGCAAAAAATTGTTTCACGATTTGAAAATAAAGGACGAGGACGCAGAATGATAAGTCGAAACAGAAAAAAGTAATGCACACAGATCCATCAGTGCTCGGACAAAATTCAAGTAACTGGATGATACGTCATACAAAACGTTTCTTTTTTTTTTTTTTTAAGTTCAACCAAATTTAACAACTGCTTAGATGAGATATGGATACGCGCTTACAGTTTGCTGTGACATTTCTAATTCTAATTAAAGTGGACGATGTATGGTACTGGAACAAAAGTGATGAGGTGTGTACATTACTGCGTCAATACAGAATTGCCGAGTGCATACAACTGAGAACCTTCAAAGCGTTCCATCTCTACTATAAGCAATCCAAAAATGCTGCTCAATTTTATTATTCCGCAACTTGACAGCTTAGTTATCTCTACCAAATTAATGGAGTATGGAGCATCTTTCCACGTTAAATAGCTGAGTACAGTTTGTGTTAACGTCAGCATTTCACATAAAAAAACACCACTATTTTACAGAATAATTCTACGCTTTGTTCGCACAATTATTACAAGACCAGATATAGGTTATCATACCCAAAACAAATACCATGAATAATCCATATCTTTGCCTCACACCAATATTATTTTCTTCCTAAAAGAATTTACAATCTCATTCCTACATATATCAAATGTAAACCTTTGATTAGAAATTGGCGTACTGAACTCAAGAAACGGATTCTTTTTCAGTAACTAATATTGGACACTTTTTATCTTTTTCAGTCTAAATATTTTATATATAGAAAAAATTGTAAATTTATAAGTTTTATAGATTTTATAAGCTATAATTACATAATTTTTATAAATTTTTTTATCTTTTATTTATAACATCCAATAAGAGCTTCGGCTTTTCTTGGCCCTTGGAACATTATTCTATTATTTTGGCAATATTTAATCATTTCCCAAGATATAGCCACCCGATTTCAATCTGATTTTGGTTAAAGGGGGCCATCTTAAACGTCTGATATGCCAAAGACATGGATAATTTAGCCACTTTGAAAGACCGAATAACTTCTACGGTGTTCAGAGTCGCAATTGGTCTAAGTGAAAAAAAATTTACATTGAACAATCTTTTATGCAGAAATTACAGTAGATTTTCTTTTAGTTACTATACATTGTTCCATAATGGAATTTCAGTCGCTCTTGTAATTTCACTCAACGCATTTTGGCTACTGGGCACCAAACTCATTAATTTATGGCTATGATGTATTTTCAGCCAAATTTCAAACAATTTTATTCCCTATTTAAACGCCTCCACAATGTTCCTAATTACAAGCCAGCATTTTAGGAATAAATGTTGGTAAAGAATCTTTTTCATGGTGGAAATGAATTAGTACGATTAAAACACTGGGATTTTCATACGTTTTTTCGGCAATGCCATTAAAAACTCATCAAATTGGAAAAATGGTATCAACCACTTTATGTTTAACGGGAAACTTGTTCGTATTTAACTTTATGTCATGTTTAAAGTTATAATAATGATCTACAAACAAATATATGTCAATGGCATTTTAAGGGTCCTTTAAACTGTGTCGATACGGTCTGCCACATTTGTCGCATCCGAACCACATTTACAACCCTTCCCAGAATAAAAACGTTTTCTTTTATTATTTTTAACGTGTCAAATACGTCATTGCTCGGAATGTTCCGCTCGATTTCTTCTCCGGCATAATTCCATTTGCCACATCCGCAGTTGTTAAAAAAATAGAAGGAAAAAGTGACAAACTTTCCGCTCTTCCGAATGTGCTGTTCAACTCGCGTGCGTTACAAACGACACGACTCTTCTTCTCCACACCTCCCCTCATTCGAAGTAAATGAGAAGACGCTCTCGTCTTCACTCGCAGGAAGTGAAAATTCACAAGGGTCAGAGGGTCAAATCCTCATGAAGTTGCCAAGGCGAAACGAACCCACGAGAAAAGGAACCCCATTATCGCGAGCAGGACACCGTGAACACCGATTGGTTGTGACGCTCGACTCTTCTTCGCTCGTTTCTCTCAAAGTTTTGAAACCGACGTCACGTCAGGTATTCCAGAAATAAGTTCATTACACCGATAACTACATTTATTCTTGTTTTTCTAAAACGAAACTCGTTACAAGGAATTTTCATTTCTCATAATGTATTTTGAAATAAAAATTGCCACCCTATAATAGATGGTCGATAGGCAGCAATTATTTAAGGAAACTATTAACTAGAGGCTAATTACCCGCTTTTTTTAAATGCACGTTTCCTTGGAATTCCGCTGCCATATTTCCAAGAAAGCGTTTTCACAGGGCTTTGTAACCACCCCCAAATCAACGATACAAGAGCCACAGTCTCCTTCTTACTCTCGACTTCTCCATTTAATCTCTTTCGACGACTCCATCCAATTAACTCATTCCACGAAGTGAAATGTATTTTCAGAGCTCTGTGTCTCTTTCAAATGCCGCGCTGCCGTTTTTCTTCCTTTTAACTACAGCGAAAAAGAGGAAGAAATCGCCCCAAAAAAATAATGCTTTGTGTTTCACAGGCAAACCACCACACCAAAATGTGTTACCGCCAATTCTAAGAATAGAAAATGATGGTAATATTTTTTTAAGGAAAGTAAAACTTTATTTTTAAGTATTCGCTAATTGTTGACATTTTTTCTTTCATAATGACCTATAATAAGCAACACGCTCAAAAAGAGTTTCGAAATTATAATAACGAAATTTTAAATCTAATTTAACAAGTGCAGACTTTACAGCCATTACAAAAACAATATAAACATCCAGATTGGAGCTTCATCATCTAAGGAAAAGGGAGTTTTTGGGATGGACAAGACGATTTCTTAAATTCAGCTTAATCATTCGCTCTTGAGAATCTCTTCAGTAAATATCCTAACAATGCTATATTTACGACTAGAGATGTAAGCACATATTG
Organism: Rhysida immarginata; assembly: GCA_023313115.1. Classification (NCBI taxonomy): domain Eukaryota; kingdom Metazoa; phylum Arthropoda; class Chilopoda; order Scolopendromorpha; family Scolopendridae; genus Rhysida; species Rhysida immarginata. The sequence goes on along the minus strand of JAHWFO010070960.1, from coordinate 11,814 downwards.
TCGTAAAAATATTAAGGTGAACAAGGTAAAATTAGAGCAAAATTCATCGTAAAAAAAATAGACTGAATACATGTCTGTTTCATCTCCTATGCTTATTAGTTACATAATACTAATCAATTCATATGTAATAATGAAAAGAAAAAATGTCCACTATTTTCAAGGGAAATTTAGGATGGCGTGACACGTTGAAAGAGGTTATTTCGGATATCCGAATCGGTCACGCCATTATCATTATCTCACATAAGACGATTAACATAATTATACTAATTTCAGTTTGTTCAAGGTACACAAAAGAAAAAGAAACCTCCATTTCAGGTGAAGATATTCAATTCACAGTAAACGCAAATTTACACGAAAATCCCTTATCTAATCTCTCCATACTGAAAGCATTCTTCTACACATGCAAAGTATTATAAAACATATGGAGTTTCTTAAGAATAACTAAAAAAAAAAAAACAAACACTTTGTACAGTTTATTTTCCTCAAAGCTGCCAATATTTTTCGTATGGCATTTCTGAACCCTAGCATGTTTGGATAAATCATTCTTAAATGTCTTTCGGGGTGGAATTTTTCGCTTTTAAATATTAGACAAGTGTAAATAGCAGCCCCAAAACTTCGTTTTCTTTAAATCCTGCAACAGCTGTTAATTCATGTGTTTGAATTGTTCTTGCATTATTCGCTATTTCTTTTTATCTTAATAAATTGATACGGAAATATCTGCAGTTCTGAAGCAACTTATGAAGTTTATTACACATTGTAGAGGATCTGAAAATTGCATTAAATACGGTTATATGTTAAGGAAGGTGCTTATAAAATAATCCTAGGGTTGTGGCTATATTTGAATGTTACGAGGCTTGCATGTAAGAGCCTAAAATGTGATTTTCGTCCGGACTAACCTCAATCCCCCAGAAAAGTAATATATCGTAAATTGTTTCACATCTAATAATAAAAAGAACTAAGTGAAATTTTGTTTGCAAAATTAAAATTTCTCGACTTCGTGTGCGAACTGCACGCAATTCCGACGGATAGAGCAGCTGCAGTAATCTATAAAAAAATGTCGCCTGTCAATGATCTGCGCAACGCAGAGAGCTATACTTTAATTGAAATAAACTATGATGAACATTTAGGGTGCCCTGTATGGAAACTGTGTAGCCGATTGGAGGAGAGTTAAAACTTCAGGAAGAGAATTTACATATAAGGGCAAGAAATTACAGGCAAGGTGTGCATGCACTTATTTCACGTTAGCCTAAAGTTATATATGAATTTGCTACTGGCTTTGCAATACAATAACGGCAGAACAGAGTTTCCGACTAGTTTCGCCATTTATTCCCGGCTTTATCAAGAAATACACTATCGACAATCAAAACAGTATAGGGATCCAGAAGCAATGCTTTCATTGCCATACTCGTCCAGGAAGTAACCAGGGGAAGTACACTGAACTAGGCAAGAAGCCACATGAAACCTAAGTCATCCAGAGGATAAAATGGAATCCTTTCCTATCAGGACAATAAAGCTGATTGTTGATTGACGAAGGACACGGAGGAGCTAGGAGATCCAGTAATCTAGAAAGATGGCCTTTTGGATGTTGGATCACAGATGCCTGACGCAGTGGTGCCAAGTGTAAAACGAGATTTTTCACTAAAACGATCACTAAAAAGCGCTCGAAAGTCACTAAAAAATGTTATATTATTCTATTAAAAAATTAATATTTTTAATTAGTATCTTTATTATAATTTTTTTTTACAATTATAAGCGAAACATAGAACCATTAAAACAACAGTCAAATGAAATTGTTTTATTTAAACAAACATTACAAAAATAATCGGTGTACGCAAACATTTGCCCAAAAGTTTTCATTAACAAAGCACGTCTTTTTAAACAAGTATGTAATTATTTAAGTGATCAAATACATCTCACTCATCTGCATTATCATCTTCAGCTTTTTACTCTGATGTGATTGTGCATTTCTTGATTGCATTTTCTTTTCATGTCTTGTGTGATTACGAAACTATAGCAATGAATACTTTGTCTTCTAAGAGAGTACCTTATAGTCAAGATTGATTGCATGAAATCAACTTGTTTCTCAGCTTGGATTTTACGCTATATACGGAACATGCTCTCTTCTGTGGCGTTCGATATTGGCAGTGAAAGCAAAGCCAATGCAAACTTAGCAAGATTTTCAAACCTTTTATTGTTTGCAAAGTCAACATCATTATATATGCAATTCCAGAAGTCAACGGTGCTGTTGGTATTGGACCAAACTTTATTGGATAAATTTTCCCATTAAGTTCAATTGCACCTCTATGAGCATAAAAGCGATGCATTAACGATATCAGTGGAACAATGCTTGGTTTGCTCTGGGAAGTAGCTATACTTGGATGGAGTAATTTCAATTTACTTAAAACAGATAGATTCTGGGGTAATCGTTGACAGAATTATGTTCAGCTACGAAAACACTCAATTTTAAATCTGCATCTTTTTATTCTGGAGTTGTTTTCTTCTCCATAAATGTGCTCATTTGAGTACATGATAAGGCGGATTGGTGTTTTCTCATGATGTCCACATGCTTGACTGTCTTCATGTGTTTTAATAAACTAGATTTGTGTGCCTTCATTCTTGATATGTAGTATTTGCAAAAGCACAACACTTCGATCTGTTTGGATCTTGTCCTAGTCAATCCGTAAAATTAATTTGTTTTACCGATTATAATGGGGAAGTTGCATGAAATTTTTTAAATATTTTTTTCGATAGTTTAGATCACTAATATACCGGTATGGGTATTCTTTTTTTCTAATTGTGCGTAGTTCTTTTTAAAAAAATTATTAAAGTTGACACCACCAAAAAACGCTCCGTCATAGCTCAAGAGTGATATGACGTCACGCGCCATGAAACCAGAAACCATGCCTATCTCTTATGCTGCTTTTCATGATCTGTCTGCATAGAGATAGATGTTAGATGCCTAAAATCTTTATCTATGATCTGTCTGCAATAAACATGTATGCTTACAATTATTATTTCATTCCCATGTATACAAGCACTAAGTATGATAAGACTTAATAAAGCATTCATAAGAGCACCAAAACATCACGAGAGAAGAAATAAAAATAGATGAAAGTACTGAGGAGCGATACTCGATAGGAAATTAACGTCCGTTTCCATGACCTCGTACTCGTATGTTATTCTTCGATTTTGAGCTAGCCGAAGAAGGAATGGACAAAAGCACATGGGATACAGTTAGTTTTTTCGTCTGATTCTTCAGACGTATCAAAACTTTGATCCGATTAAACTTTAAATTTCGCCCGGTTTCGATCACTTGTTCAAGTGTATTATTTACTCATGGATGTATACATCTTATCTTTGTTTCGGTGATTATCGACTATAATCCTGAATTCCACAAGGAGATATAGACATGAAAATAAGTAATAGAAGGACTCGTCTTTCGAACAAAATTTCGTGAGCTCTATTATTTTATCATAGATAGTTGCGTTTTCATCTCTTCTCGTGGAGGCCGTGGAGTGGGTGGGGGTGGGGGGGAGGTTCAGTCGAAACGTCGGCGCTATGCCTTCATATGGTGCTGTAATTTTTAAATTATATCTGAAATATAAAAGACTTTTCGGGAGTTGGCAAAAAATTGTACAACCACCAGAAAAAATAAAAAGGGAAAAAAATGTGGATAAAAGTAATAAGATAAAATAAATAAAAGACTCTTTGACCACAAAAAAACAACTACTTTCTGTTGTGGTCAAAGAGTCTTTTATTTATTTTATCTTATATCTGAATTGATCGATTTTATTAGTTCGAGGAGCTTTTAAACAACTTGTTTGACTTGTGCAGTATCAATTTGTTACTGGATGGTTTAATTATGCATTAAAATACGCGAAGAAATAGCGGTATCGCTAAACAAGATGCCATTTAGGAGCTATCCCCTTTCCGCGCATGCGCAGTGGCAGAGCTGATCTACAAAGGCGTGTTTTTCAATGGCGTGTGACGTCACACATAGGTTTAGTTTGGGGGCGTGGTTTTGCATTTTTAAAGTGAAATTTGATAGTTTTTTAAATACTTTTAAGATTTTTAATGGCGATTTTCATATTCAGCGTACCAAAATCTATATAAAACAGGCCTTCTTTTTAAAAAAGAAATTCCATAAATTCCATGCAACTTCCCCATTATTGGCATGCCTCTTTCAAGAGAAATTCCACTCTCATTTAAAAAATTTATTAGCAACAATACCTTTAAATCCGGCTTCTCCTTCCCATGCACCACAATAATGCAGTTCGTACTGCAATTATCCTCTTTCTGAATCCATGTCTGAATCTGATCTGGCTGTTTTCTGCTTTTTAAAACCTAACTGGCGATGATTACTAGAAATCTTCCGCTTAGGAGGCATATCAAAGCTGACCGCGATATCAGATTAGCTACTGTATGCGTTACAATAAGAACATACGAGCAGAAACAACGATATGACCTCATCACTGCTCTGGTATTCCAGTGGTTCAATCGATTTTTATACCATTCATCATTTGTAAATAATTTCACCGCGATTAAAAACGCACAAAAATTATTATTTATTGCTACTTTGGGAAAACTGTCTATAAAATTTACAAAAACGAAAATTAACTACATGCAGTTTTTGATTTTGCTTCTGTTTAAGCTTAATCAAGTATTTTGTCTGATTACCTAATAAAATATTAATCACTGAAAAGTCACTTTTGAAAAAAAAAAAAGTCACCAAAAAAGTCACTAAAAATATTTAGTCACATAAAGTCACCTTTGGAAAAAATAAAGTCACAAAATCTAGCGACAAAGTCACTGACTTGGCAACACAGGCCTGAGGATGAAGCAACCAGAATATCTGCAACCAGAGGATTGGGATGGTCCTTAATCTTCGGAAGCAGCTTCTTCAGCGACTTCTGGACGTGGTTTCCAATTGGAGGTATATCGAAATCTTCAGCTATGGAAGTATGGTTGGAGTCTATGGATATAATAGATAATAGTGACTGTTCGACAACGATGGCTGTAAAAGAAGTCACTCTGATGGAACCAATGGAGAAGTGGGATATGCTACCTGGGCTGTTGTTCGTAATAAAAATTCAGAAAGAGCGCAAGAATCGATAACTTAAAGACCGTCTCCAGAGTAAATAAAGAAGACGTCAGCGCGTCTAGAAAGAATAATCCGAAGAATGGATAGAGTCGCTCGGCTAATGAAGACCAAAGGATCACGAACAGGGGTATGTCTCGCCGATTATCGTACGGACTCATAGCGTCCCCTTTAAGACGATTTTAACTGAGCTCGAGAAGCATGTTCCAGTGGAAGAGCATATGGGCAGAGCAGAAACCGTCAAAGTTAAATGTCAAGACGAAGAAACTCAAAACAGGTTCGTCTCTGGAATTAAGTCTGACAATATTTTAAAAATTCTGTATCATCAACTGAAGTCTGAGAAGGCCTTGAAATACGTAATTCGTAATGTGGATGTAACATATGATCTGGATGACTTCCAAGAAGACCTAAGAAGAGCCAACTACTTCCCGGAAAAGCTAATCAGACTCAGGAAAGCCAAAGGATATGCCAATGGTTTTGGTTCTGCTCCCGAACACCGGACACAACCAGTCATTGAAGAACATGACTCGTATTGCGCCGCTGGCAGTGTTAGTAGAGGTCTTTCGAGGGAACAAGAAGCCACTACAATGCTACAACTGCCTGCGATTCGGACACATATCCATGGGCTGCATGGAAGATCCGCGTTGAAATAAATGCGCAGAGGGGCACCAGTCAATAGATTGCTCCAAGTTTAAAGGACAAGACCCCCCCCCCCAAAGTGCGTCAGATGTCGACAGCACACTTCAAGCTTTACGAAATGGCCAAAATACACCCAGAATAAAAGAATGCTTAGTTCCAAAGCGACAGCAGACAAATCCTTTGCAGCTGCAGTGTCTAAGCCGGAGGAAAAAGGCCTAAACATTAACGACCTACCAGGTATGTGTAAACAAGGAACGGGAAGAGGAAGAACAGGAAGCGCAGGTCGTAACAGTTCTAATGCTATTCAAGTGAAATCGAAACAGCGCCACTGGTCTCCAACGACCAGGCCGCAACGAAAGGAACTTCCGCTCTTGATAAACCCTCCTTCCGGCCTATATAGTGCTGCTCCACAGGCTTCTCTTACTCCTCCTCCCCACCCGTGCTGTTCTTTTGACCACCCTCTCGCAAATGCTATTTTATTCCGTTCATTTAAGATAGGCGTACGTATCTCTTCATGTTCCTAATGTGCTCTTGTTCTGTTCTGAATTGGAATGTGTCAGCGCAGCACAATCTGGGACCGCCTTATCTTTGACTTGTCGGAGAAAAAAATAAAATCGGGCACTTAGTTGCTGGATGCGCTGATGACATTCGTTGATTAGAAAGACAACTATCATGATTGCGCCGCGCAGAAACGGCTCTTTGAAGAAAACCAATCACCTTGCAGGAAATTACATAAAATTGCATTTTTTCTAAAGACGGCTAGATTAGAGAGATTAGAAAATAACTGCTCCAATCTTGGAATTTTATGTTCATCTAATAATTTATTTAGTATGCAGTCACTTATTTAAAACTGTATTTTTCATCTAAGGCTCAGTTTCGATTAAAATAGAAACGGCCTGGCCGCTTGGATCGCTAATTACATCCGATTTCACTAAATCCCCCGAGCTTCGCTTCCCATTGTAATTCTTCCCTCCAAATAGGACATATCTTTCATCTGTTTTCCAATCTAGGCGAAAGTTACCCTCAGTTGAGTGGGCTCCTTACGACCAACTAATATATACTATGGCTGTACGACGTAATCAACAAAGGTGAACTTCGATGCGTGATATGGAACGCTAGCGGGATTCCCCGAAAGCGTATCGAATTTCACAATTATCTGATCAAGCAGGAAATCGACGTTGTTTCCCCTCTGTGAAACGCACCTCAAACCAAGCCAAGACTTCAAGTTAACTGGTTATTGTGTGTACCGTAAAGATTGTATGGCTACAAACTCTGTAAGATGTGCTTCTGGAGGCGATGCGATCATCATTAAGAAGGGAATTCAACACGATGAATTAGTCTCAAAGTCTTATGCAGGTATGGAATAGGCCTCCATCATTATCAATGACGTGAATATACAGGGTGAATACAAAAGTCTGAACCCCCCTTTTATTTTTTGAACCGAAGCAGGTATGTCAATTTTGATGAATCCAATGAATAGGAAGTTGTGGGTGGCCTTTCCTATGGTGCACTCTTCATCATCCCAAATATGCAATTTAGGACACATTCAAAATTTATCTCAAAAACCGTAAGGGATAGAGAAAAAAACCCAATTGCAAACTTGTTCAGCATAAAAAAACAAACAAAACAAAAAAAATCATCCAAATCGGACCAACCAATCACCCACAATCACGTGGTGAACTGTTTGTAGCTTACAAACAGTCACACTGCACAAGGAAAACTGAATGTTGATATTTCCACCATGTAAAGCATGCAAATCAAAAAATTAACATAAATTACCATACTCACATTCACTTTCATGCGGAAAAGCAAATAAAAGGCATGTTTCAGCACACAGAAGACAGAACAATTCCAGGATGGCAAGCTACACTGTTCCGGAAATGGTCAACATGATCTTCTGCTTCGGAGAGGCAAGGAGAAACCTACATGCTGCAGTTAGGTTGTATCGAGACAGATACCCTAACGAACGCCATCCATCTCGTCAAACAATGCGTCACATTATTCAAAGATTCGAGGCCACAGGGAATGTTAATGCAGAACGAGGACGACCAATGCACGTGGTTTCAGCATGATGGAGCTCCTCCACATTACGGGTTGGTCGTTCGCGAGCGTCTAAGTGAGATGTTTGGACAACAATGGATTGGCCGAGGAGGACCAGTTCGTTGGCCACCCCGCTCCCCTGATTTTACACCACTTGACTTTTTCTTGTGGGAATACGTGAAGGACAAGGTTTATGCTACGCAACCCGCCTCACTGGAGGATCTGGTTCAACGAATCCAGGAAGCGTGCCGAGGAGTGACACCAGCCATGTTTGCCGATGTTTTGGCGTCAGTTAGGTTCCGTGCCCAATTGTGTTATGGTGCCCACGGTCGTCACATAGAGCATTTTGTTGATTAACTTTTTTTTTAAACTGTTTGAAGTAACTTGTTTGTGCAGTGACTGTTTGTAAGCTACAAACAGTTCACCACGTGATTGCGGGTGATTGGTTGGTCCGATTTGGATGATTTTTTTTTTGTTTTGTTTGTTTTTTTATGCTGAACAATTTTGCAATTGGGTTTTTTCTCTATCCCTTACGGTTTTAGAGATAAATTTTGAATGTGTCCTAATTTGCATATTTGGGATGATGAAGAGTGCAGCATAGGATAGGCCACCCACAACTTCCTATTCATTGGATTCATCAAAATTGACATATCTGCTTCGGTTCAAAAAATAAAAGGGGGGTTCAGACTTTTGTATTCACCCTTTAGATAAAGAGGACAAAAGTAGATAGATATTTACCTAAATTTTTTATCCCTTCTTTATCTCCACTTTTTAAGCCTTTTTAAGGAGGCCAATTTCCTTTAATTCAGGGCTTCCATTACTTTGTAGCGGAAGTTGTGCTGCCGCCATTATGACGTGTTGATTTGAGCGAACTGAGCAAATAACATGAAAAAAGCAGTAATTAACATTGAGGAAAATTTACTAAGAAATATTCATAAATTCAAAATATACAAAAGCCTCAACTTAAAAATTTAAATTAATATTTACTTAAGTTTCAAGAGGCAGGAAGATGCACTTTTGTAAAACTACAGTTCCGTTTGACTTCATTGGATATTTTTACAAAAAATGTAGACTATAAAATATTTATTTCCCTTAATATATTTTACTAGTGTATGTAACAATTATCATAAAGTAAAAAAATGTTCCAGGAATAGCAATATGGTAGCGTTTATTGCAAAGTCAACGCGTTTCGAGGTCTATCTCATCATCAGGAATATGAAACGACTACAAGGAAGAAGACAATCGAGCAGTGAAGTTTACACTTTTTCAGGTGGGACGTAAGCAGTGCTTACACGAGTCTCACCCTTCCGGAATAAATTTCACATGAAATACACTGAAATAGGCAAGAAGCCTGACTAACCCAAAGAAGTCTTCCACATTATGAAAAAAAATAATAAGACTAACCATTGTCAGAAGAGTTGGAGAGGGGGAAGGGATGGCATGACAATCAACAGTGAAGTGTACATTTCTTCAGATGGGACGAAATCAGCGCTTTCACAAAGCTCATCGAACCAGAATAAATTCCAAATGAAATACACTGAAGTCAAGAAGTTTAACCAACCCAAGCGGTCTTCCATATTATACAAAAAAGAAAATAAGATTGACGATTGTCAGAAACAAAATACAAACGAAATAAAAATACAACGAGAAAATAAGAGTACTCCGGGAAAGAAACGTTGCTGATGTCTTCAAAATTGATGTCAAGAATGTGCCTCGGTTTTCGATACTTCATATGCCACTTCATATCCATTGAGTTCTTCAGAATGCCAGTCACTAGGTCATTGTCGTGAATCTTCATCTTCTGCACCGTAATGTAAAGGAGGCCTTGTATAAACTTTCCGATGTGGACCATGTTTAAATCTGAATGGATGGATTGGTTTTTCACAGTCCTTCTGTCAAGCTGGGCAATGGTCCTCAGAATAACATTTTGGAATGACTGTAGCTCGCTCCATCTGCTTGTACAGATAGTCGCCCACGCAGGCATGCCATAGAGGAGTATGGTCCGAATAATCGACTTGTACAGAATTAACTTGTTGTCGATGCTGAGGGTGCTGTTGCGACCCAGGAGAGCTATGAGACTGTACTTAGCCTCTTTGCTTTGTTCAGAACATAGGTCACGTGACGATTCCACGAGAGTTTTGAGTCGATGATAACGCCAAGATATTTGTAGTTGTCTACCCAGTCCAGTTTCTTATTGAATAGAACAAGAGAATCTGGGGGACGCTTGAACTTTCTGTTGAAGTACATAGCCTTGCACTTTCCGACGTTAAGGTTCAGCTTCCAGCAGTTAGACCAGTCTTCGAACACCTTCAAGGCGTGCTGCAGGCGAGTGATAACGTGAGCTGGCTTGTGTGCCCACGTCATAATGGCAGTATCGTCAGCATAGAAATATAGATTAATTTTTGTGGGTTTCGGGAAATCATGCACAAAATAATTAAATAGCACGGGCTCGTGGACGAACCTTGAGGGGCACCGGCCTTTACAACACGGGGCGTGGATAGATTTTCACCAACTTTAGCTTGGTAGGACCTGTCGGTGAGAAAGGATTTCACCATCAAAATCAAATCGGGAGGAACCCCGTCTCTAATCATCTTATAGACAAGGTCCCCATGCCACATTTGGTCAAAAGCTTTATTGACATCGAGAAATACCACTCCGCAATACGTGGAAAGGTTCAAGGGGGATGCTCAGTTTTCCACGAGCCTCCATACCTGCATCTGATAAGAGTGGGCGGCACGAAAGCCAAATTGATCTTTCCGAAGTAGATCATTGGCGAGACAGTGGTGTTGGAATCTGACGAGGATCGTTTTTTCTTCAAAACTTTAGACATCGAGGGGAGCAGACTAATAGGACGGTAGCTTGAAGGAACTGCTGGATTTTGTCCTTGCTTGGGGATACTCAACACAACAGATTGTTTCCAAGATGCAGGGAAGTAAGAAAAATTCCAGCAGTCGCTAATTGGACTGTATTTGGTTGTAGTTGGCGGTATAACAAGGAAGCAGGGCCGATTATATGGAAAACGTTCACCAATCAGAAAGAGGTGACTCAATCCTGTTTGGTGGGCTTACAATCAACTAGGTAAAATGCAGATAATACATAAAACATTTTGAATGGTTGCATAAGTTAATACAATGAAAACGTCACATGGTAATTTGGAAAAAAAATTTAAAAGAGAAAATAATAATAATATCCAGTGATCCTGATTCCTTGTAATATATATATAGTTTATAGTTTCAGAGTCATTAATATGAAAACCTCTCTTCGAGTCATCTCACCTGCTGCTGCTACTGCACGACGATTCTACCACTCGACGGACGACGACATACCTATTGCAGTCTGGACGACTTTCAGTACATCGGTGGATTTTCCAAGAAGACTAAAAAGGTAGGACTTTTCTAAGTCATTTAAACTGAGTCGTTTTGAGTAGGTGCGTCCTTCTAAGGACGGCAAAACCCAGCACCACACCTGCTTCATGATGACATCAGGCACTGTTAAGTATGCTGATGGTAAAGTGTTACCTTGTGACCTGGCCTACAAAGATGCGTGTAAGGATCCGAGATTTCTGGCATTTGACATTATTATTAACGGACAACTTGAGTCATTACGTACTGAGCTGAACAAGAAATATCTTGAGTTAGAATCAAGGGTGGAAGCGCTGTCTAAGGAACTTGGTAGTAAAATTGATAGCTTAAAAAGTGATATTCAGAGTGCTAGTTTAGAGACTGCCAATGGCTTCGCTAACCTTGGCAATATTATCAAGGAGTTTATGGGCTCTCCCGTTACTTCGGATTCGCCCATGTTAGAGGTAAATCGTGATCCAATACGTAATAATGAAAATGTTTCTACCTGCCTGGAAGAAGTCAAAGAAGGAAACTCCTCACTACGAACTAGCGTCAAACGAAGGCACGAAAATGATTCTGCCGAAAGTGATGGAGGTAACTGGCGTATTGCGCAAAATAAAAGAAACAAAGGTGGTGTTAGAATAGACAACATTCAGTCCACTGTCGATATAAAAAATGGTGTCTCTGTAGCCCTAC
>JAHWFO010070947.1:0-13655 GCA_023313115.1 Rhysida immarginata | reverse complement strand
GATTGCTAAATTCCATTTTTAATAATCATAATTCTATTCTTATCCACTTTGGTTATCAGATTAAAGATTAAACTTCTAAACTTTCACAATTGGTATTTCTTATAAGATTCTTAAAATTCTTTTTAATTATTTCTCACAATAATTGTTGTTTTAAGCACTGTAAGCAAGATTTTTAGTCATTTCAACTTTTTAGATTACTTATTCTTCTTCTCACATTAAATAAACTTTAAATAGGAAAAATATTCCTCACAATAGATTATGTCTACAAATTAATCTGCTTTGTGACCTTTGTGATATAAAAAGAATGAGAAAAGGACGTGCACCATTACCCGTTCTTCTCGTTGTCTCTGTCGTCGCTCGTCGCTCGCTGCAGTGAGTGGCGGGGGGTGGCGTAATTTCTTCCTCGTCGGAAGTTTTAACTAACATTAGGCTTAAGTCATAACAATAGTCATAATAATATTTAATTTTTTATTTGATCTTTGGTAGGGAAATAAAACTTTCTAACTAAAGGTAGTTTTCTAGTGAAAGTGTTTCACTCTAAAACAACACACGACTTTTTCATGGTTCGTCTCAACTTCTCCCAACTTTCAGACAAAACCTCAAAACATCAAACTCTCTGTAGATCTCACAATCAACTGCTTCCTCCCAAGCTTGTAAAGGAATGCCGCTTACTGATGGTAAAATAATCATTGCTGATTGGTCAAAAGATGTAATAGATGCTCAAGAATTGATAGACACGGCACAGAGCTCGCTGTCGAGGAGGAGGGGTGGTTTCAGGGTGAAAAGACGATCTCCACTCGATTCGACAGAGCTAACTGCAAATTAACGCCGCTGTCAACCAACTCCGAAAAGAAAATACCTTAACGGCACGAAAGTATTGTTTAACATTTTTAACGGTTTCAATTATAGTCCGTTTTATAACAAAAGTTATAAAATCGTCCCAAACTGTTAATAATCTTCATCAACGATTATTATTGTTCTTAAAGGTTAGAACATCATAAACAGAGGGGTGCGGTTCGCTGCATGGCTCCCGGAAATTCAAAATTTGTCCATCCACTGATGATAAATTTTCAACAAACTCAAATAAAACAAGCTTCAAATCTTCTGAGCCATACTGAGGCCTTCCGAAGTTGCTACTGAGGTCTTCCTGAAGTTGCTACTGAGGTCTTCCTGAAGTCTTCCACGATGGGGCATGAATGTGCATACCTCAACTCACCTGTCTACATCACAAAGATCTCTTCTCCTCCTGCACACAGCTAACAAACTTTTTATTGAAACATCAATAATAAAAAAAAATTGATTAAAATTCAAAATTACAGTCATAATTCTGGTAAGTCACAAAGTTGTTACAAAGGGAGAATTTTAATTTCTTTTTTCACAGAAATTCTCTGAAAAGTCTGGGCAATACGCCTTTATTGTTTACATAACTATTCAAAAGAATTGTTTCAGTAAAAATAGTCACTGTTAGGTTTCTTAATAGTTCATGAATACTCAAATTGAATATGCAAAAAATTACACAAAAAGTTCATAATAAAGTTCATAATGATTGACTCACGTGTTTATAGTTCATTTTCGCATGATCACAAAAGTTCTTGAGTAACACCGATGAACTGGAATCCAAATTGTAGACTTGAAAAGTTGAATGTTCGTAATTCATATTTACTCACTCAAAGTTCTAAATTGTTCACTGTTCCATTGTAGTAGTTGATGATAATTCCTTAGGAAATCGCTTAGTTTTCCGGGTTTCATCTCATCCATTTAGAAAAGAAATGAAGAAATTATCGTTGGCACTGATTTTTCATTCATCTCGTTCGCATTGCTAGTTGTATTGAAATTGATTCACTTGAGAATGAAAAATCACGGCGAAGAGGAGGGTGTGATTCCTCATCTCCAATGGCTGAAATCGGTCCAATGTCGTCACGGCGCCTCTCCGCTACGCTTCATTCATTTGTTTCCTCGTGTCGTCATGAAATAGAAAAAAAAATCGAGAAGGGAGGAAGACGCTTTCTTCGCTCGCTCTCGTAAAAGTCAATTACGTCATCAAAGTTCATTGTTCAAGTAATAATGCACTATACTTCACTCATTTCATATCATATTTTCTGGTCACCAAAACTCTATAAAATGACTTAATGAATAAAAGTATTCAAACTTAAATACAACCAATATACCAATAACAGTGCGTAAAATACACAACTGACTTCTTTCTTATCAATTCAATGTCAATAAACGACGCAAAAGCTTTAATTAATTATTAATTATCTAATATCAATAATTATTGTTTAAATATAAACAACTGTTTATTTACAATTCATTCATCCATTTTCAACCAAAAGAAATGATTCTTTGTTAATGTAAAGATCTTAAGATTATTTAAAAAATTATTTTTCCCCTTTTTGTCAGTTGGATTTCTCCTAAAAATATTTCTTACTTCTATTTATATCACACAAAGAAATGAGAAGGAAAACCTTCTTCCCAATTTACAAAATGATCCTAACCCGGGAGGATGCTTGACCTCTTTTCACGGGTGGTGATAAGAGTTCAGTTTGACATTCTTTATCTATCTCTCTATCATTCTCTAAGAAAGAACCCTCTTCAATCAAGTTCGTTTCCGTTGAAGTTGTAACGTTATCAAATTCCAACCGCGCTCTTTTATGGATACCAAAATTAAATGCGCTGCTCAAACGTGCTTTAAAGTGTTTGAAAAGAAATATAAAGACAATAAGGATAATAACTACGACGCAAATAATGGATAATACATCATAATGAGAAACTTTCGACTCATCGACGTCTCGCCTACGCAAATCTCGTGTCAACGCTTCTGTTTGCTGACGAATCTCACGCAATGAAACGCTTGCTTGTTCCAACGACATATGCTGAGAATTTGCGGGTAAGTAATCAAAGAAAGACTTATTTAAACTATTTATTTCATTCATAGTCTTACGAAATTCAGAATGGTTAAATATTTCTTTAATATCAGGCTCTATTAAAGTATTTAAATTCGAAAATGGCAATCCTATCGTAGTGATGCCTTGTACAAAGGGTGATAAAACTATGTCATCACCGACACCAATGCATGCACTTGGAATTTGAATTCTTCCCGTGCCGCTTATTTTAATTGTTTTACTTTCTTTCGAAGGTTGTGATCGCTGTGCCAGACAAGTTATTGTAATACTTGTTGGATTTGAAATAATGTAAATCCATTGTCCTAAAATATTACTTTTAACAAACATTGGCGGGCGGGGGGGGGGGTGCGAATAATATGCTTCTCGCACAATTCATAAATTGAATTTTCCGCTCCGCAAAAAAGTGAAAGCTCACAGCTTTGACTCGGTACTTTAAAAATTGCTGAAGAAGGTGAACAAATCTGGAATAGAGCTCCAGTTTTGCACTGTAACATGTCAATATGATTTAAAATCAAATGAAGCTGTCGATCCTTTGAGATCGCTAAAAAAGGTGCACGCGCATAAAAATATGGATATGCATCAATATTGGGAATCTTAACAGGTAAACTGATTATCCTATACACTTCAAAAACGTAATGTGAAGTAATTAAAGGAATGTCTATAAATAGACGCATGTGTTGCTCCAAAGCAACTGCTGTAACTGACGACCATGTGTAGTAATGATACACAGTTTCCCAATCAGGCGACGCAATTAACGCAATATTTTCTGGCAAACGTTTATCTATATCATTCAGAGTTTCTAGTAAAGTGTCTTCCGATATAAGATAAGTGTTTAGCTAACCTTGACTCAGACTATGGATTGCTTCTTTTAACTTAAAAAACTTCTAGTTGAAATCTGAAAAATATTTTTTTCGTATAACTTAAAACATTAGACAAAGCATTATATGCCATAGTACGGTTCTTATCTGAAAAATACACCTTAATCAACCAATTCTCTACTCTTTTAATTATAATCATTTCATTAACAGTTTCATTTAATAATGTAGTTTGTTCATTAATTAAATATAACACTCCTTCTTGATTCTCTCGCAAAACATTAATCTTATTATTTAAATTAACTAGCTCTTTATCAGTGGCTACACCAAACAAAGTTCTCAACATATCTCCTCCTAGATTAATCAATCCGCGCTTAATGCGTTGACAGGTCAATAAATTCTGTACTCCCATAATATCATTTCTTAAAATTCTAGATTCTCGCTCCAAATATCGTAATTCCTTATTCATTACAGGTTCTTCACTTAGAATTGCTTAATAATCGCTTCTAATTTGCCTTAAACCATAATACCTGTTGCAAACGACTCAAATGAAATGTCAATAACAATCTTCCAGTTATTAGCAGGTATCACAAGCTCATTCTGCTTTGAAAATACTAATCCTTTATCTAATTTTAATTCTGATTCGTAGCCCAATTGAATAATTATTACCAATGTTAAAATACTCATGAAAGCTTTCATGATTGACTTAATTTATCTTAATTTGTTAAAGCAAATACGCAATAAGGTTTCTTTATCCTTCGTGGTTGCGAATAACGCAGATAAAATGTTTCTTCAAGATCTAAAAATAAAACATAGCCTTAAATTAAAATATAATCTACGTAGCTTAATGACACAAAATTTCAAATAAATTTCTAGACAATGTGAATTCAAACAAAAGCCGAAATAAAAGATCATAATCAATATCACACAAACAATTTCTAACATACGCTGATATAAGGGATATAATAATAGCTCTAAGAATACTCTAAAATTTCGATAAACACTCCCTTTGAATCTACCCAAATGAAAATAACAATAACACCGTTTTCTTCCTTTTTCAGGTTCACTCACACAACTTCCAATCTCTTCCGATATCTTCCACTTCTTCTCTCTCTTCTTGGTTCGGAATTCCTCTTGCCGCTTCCTTCTGCATACGTTCCAACTTCTCCTTCTCTTCTATATTTTCTTTCAATAACTTGATCAAACGATCATTTCGGGTGGAGGGTTTTGATTCTCCTGAGGACTTCACTTTTTTCTTCCCTCGTTCGCCTGTGTCTGAAACTGAGGGCAATATTGGCTCC
Organism: Rhysida immarginata; assembly: GCA_023313115.1. Lineage (NCBI taxonomy): Eukaryota > Metazoa > Arthropoda > Chilopoda > Scolopendromorpha > Scolopendridae > Rhysida > Rhysida immarginata. The sequence goes on along the minus strand of JAHWFO010070947.1, from coordinate 8,636 downwards.
TCGGGCGGTACTTGTACAGCTCGTACATTTTCAGTTGGCAAGGCCCTTTGGCGCTCTTCGTTTCGTGGTAAGATGCATGGTGGAGGGGGTAGGAACACTACGGCGATGTCCATTTCCCTCTCTATCATCCTCCGTCGCTCCACATCCGTCCATCGGACATGTCTCTTCAGGTTCTCGAACACAAATCTCATGCGATCGCCGAGGTGGTTGTAACGCGTCGGATCCTCTCCAATATATCTGTGATGCCTCCACTCCTCCCACATAAGGCCCTGTATGGCTAATGGTATCCGCTCTTGTGCCTCTGCCACCTGCTGAAGGAGTCGGGCTACCGTCACTCAGGCTCCCGCTCCTGGAGGCGCTGGATTATTCCAGGACCGATTTCCAAGCTGTGCGGCATAAGTGGCTTCATGGCCCGCCGGCACAATGTTTCTTCGTCGATTCATTTGGCTCAAACAATGGAAATATAGTAATTAAATCTCACAATCGCTCAATCGTATACTTTCCTTTCCCACACGCTTTTCAAACCTTCAACCTATTCAAAAGCAAAACAGACGCAAGGCGATATTTACCTATATATGAAAGAACAAGATCTTACGAGGAGCTTGTCTTGATGACCAAGAGAAATGTGACTCCAATTCAACTCAAGGTAAGTGCTCAGAATTCATCTCCTCCCACTTCTCCAATTTCAAGTCTGGCTTTTTTCAAAACAATACCTTCTGGTTTGTGTTCTGATACCTACTTGAACTCCTACCCTCCAGATCTGGACTCTGTCACCAGGTCTTGGTGTCATCTTGAACCAACCTTCAAGACTTGTCACCAAACCCACTTCCTCTCATCAATTTTCACTCAGCTCAAATATAATCTTTATTCTAACCTTTCAATAATATCCGTTATCTAACAATCCTCTCCTTTTCCAATACACAGTGTACGATATCTAAGACTTCCTGTCTCTCTTTTTAACCTTCATTAATTTTCAAAAACATAACCGTTTATTGTACAGTTTAAAAATACTTTGATGGATAGATTTTTAACAAAACAGTCATTACTAGAAAGGTGGAAATCACTCAATTTCAGTCTGAAAATCTGACGAACTTGCCGAGAAATACGCAAACGCCAGAATAACGTTTTTTCTCCCCAAATCTACCCTTGTCTCGAGTAGTGGTGAATGAAGAAGCAAACTTCATAGCAACATTCACTACTTTCCCATTTATGAATTCCTTATGAGCAATGCTCGTATTTGATTTCTATACTCATTCAAATTGACAGTCCACTGATTTATTTAAACGATCTTACTGATCCACCGGGAACAATTCTGTTTCCTTTTTATTGCGAATTAAGGAGACATTTATAACATTGAAAAATCTCCAAGTAATAGAAAAATAAGTGATGATGGCTTTATGCAGTTAAAAACGATCCTATAGTACAAATAAGAAAACAGGCATAATGAACGACATTTGTAGGGAGCGTACCCATACTTAACAATTGCTTAATCCTTGCTTCTTATTTATTATGTCTATATTGCAATTTGTCCCTCTTTCAAGACGAAGTTAGACTCACAAAATCACTTATATATCAACACTCTAATCTCTTTCAGAGGAAAACAAAACGTCGTCACCGAGATTCCTCACTCTGGAGAAAAACTTTCAAATGTTCCCTTTCCCAACTTCCTTCCTGCAAAACTTCATCTCGTATTACAAGTCAATTCTTCTTTTCTGGAAAGATTAAAAATCGTGTACTAGTGAAAAACTTATCAAAGAAAAATTTTCACCAAAAATAACATTCAAATAATTTCAAAGAAAAGTAGAAGCAGTCACTGCTGACTGAAGAAATAGATGGGGTTAAGCTTCTGTTATAGAGAATTCTCAAAACTAGTCAACCATACTCACTCGTTTAAATATATTGAAAACGACGAATCTCCACGTAATCCACAGAACAAAATGAACGTCATATATATCAACCCGTACTGGTCTAAAGAAAACCATCAGACTACCAATTCGGCAACCAATCTCTAAGCGAAATCGTATTCAACTAAGCAATGGGTTTTTAAAAATTAGTATTTAGAAAAATAGCGCTAACTATACGTTTTTATCTGTTGAGTCATGGGAGCATTAGAACTCTTTATTCATTTCTTCATCATATCTCCTAAGTTCTGCCTAATGAAGCTACATCGAGGAACGGGTCAACGGTTGTAAGCGGACCTGCACTCGGAACTCCATTTTCGAAATAAAACTGGCAAAAAATAAAAATGCCAAACGAAAAATTATGAATTCCTCAAAAGTTAGAGAAATTGACAAGATTGCATTTTCTTGAAACTTTAGTGACAAATTTTGAGTTACATTTACGCCGATTAAATAATTGCCGATACGTGTAAAATGATCCCCATTCCTGATCTGGAACAACTTCTCAAACTGGAGGGGCGGAAAACGCAAGTCCCTTTCAGCAATCCCTGTCGCTCCCGAGCAAGAAGGGAGGGTGGGTGATGGCTAACACTCGTCCACCATCCGATCACCCGTATCCATGTGGTTACGGTATTTTTCCTGTGGTGACTCTCGTGCTTTAAAACAACACTTGATTTTCTAAACTCCTCAGCATCTTTTATTTTATTTTCTAAAGAAAACTGTAAATGGGTCCCAGTAATATAGACATTACGAAAACAAAACCAATTCCACTATTCCCATTTCTCCTAATGTGAGCGATAGGACGATGGGCTATTCTCGGCTCCATCTCCTACGCAAACTGTAATTCGAGGCGTCTGTGTTTTCACTTATCACCTAAACATTTAATAATAAGATAAAAAATACACTTCTCTCCCGTCACTAATGATTCTCAACACCCTAACAATAATTCCCAATAATGATAATAAGTATCAAAACAGGAGATGTCAGCATCCCGATCTCTGTTTTAGGGCAACTAAATGACATTGTTGGGCACTTTCATCTCACAGTCAGTAAATTTCCTTTATTTTAATCTCCTCTCTTTTAAAAACAACCTCGCATACCTTGAGATGTGATCGGTTGCGTCATCCAATCCCACCATTTTGACAGTTCTACTCTATTCTCTAATTCCTCCTCACCTATTTTAATTATAGTTTGATTATTTCTTAAAAGAGCAATCATCATAGCCCCTTGATTTCCTCTAGCGTGATTAACGACTACGGAATCACGAGGTGATATTCTAACCCAATCTTCCTCATTGACAGGTCCTCTACTCCTTAAATTATATCTGTGTGGAGGGCGAGCAGGCTCCTCTTGTCTCACTGGCTCCACAGGGGGTGGAGGTACAATATTACCTCTAGGTATCTGCCAATTCCTATGCCAATACATAAGATTGTCGATAGAAAGGTTTCTATTTCTAGCTCTGGTCTATGTTCAGACTCAAGAATTTGAGAAGATTGATTCTCTGTTTGTCTCTGCATTCCGTGCGCTGGTTTAAGTCTATTGGCGTGAACCAACTGTTTATCATGTCCATTGACCTCTTGTATAATGAAATTCACTGGAGACAACTGTCTCACTATTTCATATGGTCCTTTAAAATTATAAGCTAACTTTTTCGTTAAGCCTCTTTTGACTAAAGGTGAATGTAAATAAACATAATCACCGACTTTAAAGGCATAAGGTCGCTGCTTAGGGTCAGATAACTTTTTCGTTTTTGCTGCTGCTCCTCGAGTGTTTTACTTGCTATCTCGTAGGCATCTTGCAGTCTAAGTTCAGCTTCATGAGCATAATTGTCATCTATATCGTAAGTTACACGCCTGGGAGTCGTTAATATTTCTAACGGTAAAGTAGGCTCTCTTGCGTGGAATAAAAAGAAAGGTGTTTCTCTCACTGCACTGTGGGGAGTCGAGTTATAAGCGAAGCTAATGTACGGCAGAAAAATATCCCAATTACATTGCTGCTTATTAACATAATGCTTCAACATTGCTACCATCGTTTTGTTGTAGCGTTCTACAGCTCCATTCGACGCCGGATGATATGCTGTAGTGAATAAATTCTTTATCCCCAATAATTTGCATAATTCCTTCATTAATGCTGAAGTAAAATTCGCTCCACGATCCGTGAGTAATTGTGTTGGGATCGAATAACGAGCAAACACCGTCTCTACTAACGCTCTCGCCACCGTCTCAGCTTTCTGATCAGGGAGTGCAATAGCCTCTGAATATTGACTAAAATGGTCGACTAATACAGGAATATATTTATTTCCTTTATCAGTTATTGGAAACGGACCCACAAGGTCTGCACCCACTCGATAAAAAGGTCGTTCCGCACTAGGAAATTTTTGAAAAGGCTGCTCCTTCCTTTTCAGAGAGGGTGTCTTTATCTGACAACTCTCACAATCACGACAATATTCCTGAATATCTTTGTTCATCCCCTTCCAATAAAATTGTTTATTGACTTTCTTTCTCATTCTTTTCGCTTTAATGTGTCTACTCATTGGAATATCGTGATATAATCTGATAACATATTTCTTATATTTTTCCGGTACTACTACTCTTTCCCATTTCTCTCCTAGATGTGCTTTCTTTTAGATTATATAACATATCATCATCATCTAGAAAATAACCTTCAGAAAATGAACCATAGGACTTTAATCGTTCAATAATAGGGCTTAAAATTGAATCCCGTTTTTGCTCTTCTGCAATTAGTTCACGAGAAATGACTGGTTCATACTCCGTGACTGCACCAATGGCTACACGACTGAGACAATCAGCATTGCCATGTATGCGTCCCGGCTTATGTATTATTTCAAAATCAAATTTTTGGAGCGTCATCCCCCATCTAGATAATCTCGATCCGGGCGTTTTTATATTAAACAACCACTTCAATGGTTAATGATCTGTGACAGTCCTAAAAAGTTTGTCGAACAAATATACTCTGAATTGTTTTACGGCATAAATAACAGCTAAGCACTCTTTTTCAGTTGTGCTATAGTTTATTTCGCTCTTTTTTAAGAGACGACTAGCATACGCGATAGGAAATTCTTCCCCTTCTATCTTCTGTGATAGAATTGCTCCAAGCGCCAAATCACTTGCATCTGTTGATACAATAAATTCTTTAGAGAAGTCTGAGCTCCTAAAAACTGGTGCTGTAATAATAGTATTTTTTAAAGCTTGAAATGCAGCTTCTGTTTCTTCTGTCCATTCAAATGGAACTATTTTTTTCATCAGATTCGAAAGAGGTTTAGCTATACAACTAAACGAATCGATGTGTCTGCGATAATATCCGGCTAATCCTAAGAAGGATTATACTTCTTTAATTGTAGTTGGCCTAGGAAATTCTTTTACTGTGTGGATTTTATCAGGGTCTGGCGCAATACCGCTCTCAGAGACGATATGGCCCAAAAACTTGACTTCTGACTTCACAAACTGACATTTCTTTGGCTTCATTTTAATATTAGCCTGCTTTATGCATTCAAATAGGAAATCAAGGTCCTTTAAATGCTGAAAATAATCAGCTGAGTATAAATTAAAAAATCGTCTAAATAGACAAGTGCAAACTTTCCTTTTATCTGTCTAATGATATGCTCTGCAGTCCTTTCCCAAACACTCGGCGAATTAGCCAATCCCATAGGTAATCACTTAAATTCATATTTACCTCCTGGGACTACAAATCCAGTCTTATATCCATCCTCTATTCCTAGCTGAAAATATCCTTGATTTGCATCTAAAACGCTAAATATTTTAGCTTTACCTAGCACTGAAGGCGTCTACGATATCAACAGTAAAGGGAAAATGTCAAGGCGTGTCACCTTCTTTAATTTCCTATAATCAACAACAAACCTAAAGGTTCCATCCTTTTTCTTAACCAAAAGGGCGGGTGCTGCCCATGGAGACGTTGATTCTTTAATTACATCACTTTTCAGTAAATTATCAATAATCTGATCCATTATCTCTCGCTGTGCGTACGGAATACGGTATGGTGCCTGTGCAATAGGTCTCGCATCTCCAGTATCTATACTGTGATGAAAGGCATGTGCATATCCCAGATCAAATTCACTCTGTGCAAAACAGATTCTGAATTTCCATAATAATTCCTCAAGTTGCTCTCTTTCTTTTCTTTTCATATGTTCTAGTTTAAATTGACTTAAATATTCTTCTCTATGTAATGGTTCCTTCATTTTCTCATCCCTTATCTCAATAGTATGATTCATAACACAAGGGGGGTTGTTCTGCTTCTTGTAAACTTCCAACTCTCTTCCCTTTATCTAGAGTTAATTCTCCTTGGGAGCAATTTATTATTCAAATAGGTACAGTATGTTTATTTGTCACTTCTACCAATACATTGGCAGTCTTTAATCCAGGTATTCTTAAATCATAGGCTTCAATCACACCCAGTCTCCCATTTAATCCTTTTCCTTTTACTACTCCTTCACTCACAATTTCTGATAATGGAGGAATAATTACTCTCTTCTTCAAGTGCACTGGCACCATCTCCATATAGTCTCTCTCAACCTCCTTCATACAGGTTAAAAAATTATTGCCCAAATCCTCTTCATCATCTACAAAGTATATTTTATTATCACCATCTCTAATGGCTTGCTCCTCAAAATCAATAGTGAGTTTTCTAGGCCCAAACATATCTTGACCCAAAATTCCTTCACATTAAAGTGGCCATTGCTTCTCCCAAGCATAACACTCAATCATATAATCTCGATCACCTAACTTCATAGCTACCACATACGCTCCTTTAGTAAGAAATCCACATACCATGATACCCATAAGTTCTTGTTTAGGTTTTTCAATAGCTTTAATTATATGTCCCTTTTTCTTTAATGTATCGATCATTGTTTCTGACAATAATGTAACTTTACTTCCCGTATCAACAAGCATTTTTGTTTTAAAGGTTCCTATTAATGCCTCTACCATAATACAACTAACGTTCTCCGATAAACGCTTTCTGATTTTTTTCTCTTGTGTTCTTTGTTACACCTCCCCATCTCGACCTCACTGAGCTGAGGAGGGTCCTGACTCGTTTTTTGTTAACGTTTGTGGACTCACAATTCCCTTTTCCACTTGCTGTCCCCTTTTTCTATTTATTTTCCTTGCCTTTTTCTGGCAATCTTTTTCTATATGCCCTTTAAAATGGCAATATCTGCAAATAATGTCTCTTGACTTGTTTGCATAACACTGCATCGAAATATGCCCCAATTTTTGGCAATTATAACACCTAAATTCTTTGAATGATCTATGCATTTCACCTCTTCCTCTCCCACCTGCTGTGTTATTTGATTCTCGTCTGTCAAGCTCACTTTATCTTTGCTCTCCCTCTCCTCGTCCCCTTTCCGACGCTTTATTTTGTTGTCCGACGATCTTTTTTATAGTTTCCTATAATTTTACTCCAATATTACGTTCTACTCTATCCATTAGTTTTTCATCTAACTCTGTATCTGTTAGCATATTTATTGTTACTGTTTTCCCTTTTACTCTCTTCTCTGCCTCTTCAATACTCTCAGCCGCCTTAGCTGCTTCATCCCAGTTTCTAGGGTTCATTTACACCATTCCCTTTTGAATATGGGGTAATAATCCTGCAATAAATCTTTCTTTTGATCGATTCGCCAATAATTCTCTCCCGTATTCTCTTTTAGCTTCCTGGACTGGTCTTTCACCTTCAACCGGCATCAATAGACGTCTACCCAAAGCTTGATGTCGCGTTGCAAACTGCAACACACTCTCATTCCTCTCCTGATGACACTCTGAGAACAATCGTTCATTTTTATCCGGAGTAGGACGTGAAAATCTCGCAATCATTATCCTTTTGAAGTCATGATATGTCTCTACACCGACCATATCCTCGCTTTCTCGGGCATAATATAATGCTTCACCTGCCAAACGAACTCTTACCATAGCTAAAGTAACACCTGGTTCCCAATGACCCGCTGCTGCTATCTCTTCCGCTCTACGAAAAAATTCTGTGACACTCTGACTCCCATCAAAAATTGGGATCTCTACATAAAGACCCAGCAATTGTACGTTCGCCTGTACATGCACATCTCCCATAGCACCTTGTCCCTCTACGTTCCCTTCTGCATCTCTGTTTGCCATCATGATAATAAAAAGAAATCCCCAATAGTTTATAGCAAAAATCTTAATGTTACTAATCTTACCCACTAAGTAAGCAAGATCCAAAAGACTTTAAAATACTATAAATTGTCGCAATTAAATATTTTAGCGAAACCAAAATTGTAAGGATCACTTCTTTTTTAACGCTCTCTATTTCCCACCGTTTCTCTAAACAATTTTCAAAAAATCAATATTTAAACCCAATCCTGTCGCAACTGCGCCAAATGTATGGGTCCTAGACCCTAATTAATGCAGTCGTCTGTGCCATTAAAAAACATTATTTAAAACACCAATTTTAGTTAGAGTCTGGTCCGCCCTTCCGTTTGTGAACATAAACAGGTAGCCAAGGTTCAATTTTGGTCCGACCCGGTCGTGAAAGTGCACCGGGGCTTTGATTGTTATGAAAATTATGTCCGGAGAAACAATTGAAATTAGGGTTTTAAGTATAAACACACACATTTATTCTATAAGAAAACATTATATACAGCACACATAATATATTTAACTTCAAAGATAAATTCTTAATTAGAATGGATTGCTAAATTCCATTTTTAATAATCATAATTCTATTCTTATCCAC
>JAHWFO010070940.1:0-14325 GCA_023313115.1 Rhysida immarginata | reverse complement strand
TCAGATATTATACGCTAAGCCATCTTAACATACTTCCGAGAACACACATCGGCCGAAGTCAACAACGTTCCGTTCATTTGCCCCTGTTATCGGTGTCGCTCCATTTCACTCAAATTCTACTTGCTTCCGTCATTCTCGCGGCGATCCTATACAACTCATGTATCATAAAAAAAACATTTAAAGTTCAATTAAACAAAATCATGTTCCTATTCTGAGAAAACATCATAGTTCAATCACTTATCGTATAGTTTCAGTCAATTGCAAAACATTCCCAGTCATTTAGTTCGAATGTATTGTGATTATCCATCTAGTCAAGCCATCCATCTAGTCAAGCCATCAGCATTGGAAAACGAATCATAAACATAAAAATAATATATAAATATAATAATGAAAAAAAAAAGGAACTAAAAAAAAACAACACGCACACGCGCAACAAAACAACATTCGCACATAAGCTCTCATTCTCCGAAATTCTCACAACAATGCTTTATCGGAAGCTGCGTTCGTCTTCTCAGAAAACATATCAACGCTTACAGCCGCCAATAATGTACACACCCTAAACAATCACCCTTCTCTTGACAATAAAACAACAATATCAGCCACAACAATGCCGATACACATAAACAACGACTAAATATGCAAAATAAAATTACATTTTACACACATTTCAATCCCTCAAAACACTCCATTTACGACCTCCAAACTATTTTCTACCCAAATCGATCCACAGGTAAGAATTCTAAATGACAACCCCCCCCCTCCGCCGGACTCACGTGACTACCAGCACACCTGGTACGTCACAAAATAATTATTTTATTAAAAATGAAAACTCAAATTTTAATTTGAGATCAAATAACTTATATTACATATTTCATGCTGAAAAAATGATGACATGTTCAGAAATGTCTTAAATCAACTATTCTTTTAATAATTGAAAACACAATTGTAGTCTATTAAAAATAAAAAGGTAAACAATACAGGGTCTCTCAAAAAATGTACAAACACTTTGAATGACTATAGAAACATTATTTATAAACATAGAGACAAGTTTAAAAGCTTGAATTACAGAAGACCAATGCAATTAAAGAATCATGTTCGCAAATGCTCAAATTGATGGCCGTCATTGTCCAGACAAAGCTGATAATGCGCACCAATGGATTCGCAAACGTCACGAAACAGTTCGTATGGAATCGCAACAATGTATTTCAATTTCCAAATTCAATGCATCAATTGTTCTTGTTTTATGTGATAAACTCTGTCCTTGAGGTATCCCCATAATGACCTCATTAGCGTGAGGTCTGGGGAATGCGCAGGGTATTCAATGCTACCCCTTCGGCCAATCCATGTGTTTGCATAAGCTGTATCGAGGTGAGCTCTTACATCGCGATGGTAGTGGGGAGGTGCTCCATCTTGCTGAAAGTAAATCTTGTCATCACAAAACATCTTTTCAATGTGTGGACCAACGGACTCCTGCAGCAAGGTTAGGTACCTGTCACCGGTGACAGCTCCGGTAAAAAAAATGGTCCTATGATGCCCACTGCTGATATCCCACATCACACTGTTACCCCTTTTAAGTTTAAATGCTGTTCAACTGTAACATGTTCAACAGGACCCCAGTAGGTGCAATTATGGCGATTAATTGAGTCATTTAATTTAAAGGTGGCCTCATCACTCCAGACAATTTTGTGTGGAAACCCTGCATCTTCTGCACATTTTGCCAGGTACAATTCACAGAATTGAACTCTCTTGTCAGGATCATCTTCACTGAGAGCTTGGATTAGTGTTGGAATGTAGCATTTCCAGCGCAGACGCTACAAGATGCGACGGACGCTATTTTTGAGGTGTCTCCCGAGCCGTTTGTCGTAGAGATTTCTGTGAGGATCGAATGAGGGTTTCCTGCACCTGCTCTTCTTTTCCAGGGCTGGTGGATGTCCGTGGTCGTGTAGAACGTTTCTTGTTGACGTTGGAAACGGTTCCATGTGCTTCAAGTTTATCTCCGATGCGAGCAATGGTCCGGTGCGTTGGTGCAACACCACCTCTACTCAAAGCCTGCTCACGACTTTCTGACGTCATCACTCGCAGGGCCGAAGGCTAGAGCCAGCATGTAGATAAAAGATACACGGCTATTGTAGAGTTGCTATTAATGGGGCTAATCTTCGCTTGGGATACTGAATAACGGAATAGAGTTCCAAAATTTAAAATATAAAATATTTCACAAGAAAAAGGCCTGCACATATTATTCGTTAGTTAATTATTATTGTTAAATTTTATCTCTTCAGAGAATTTTTAGCAAAAATAAACTAAACGCACTTTTGAATTTTTATGTACTTTGAAAAATTTCCAGATTTTTCTTATTTGACCATTTTTCATAAAACACGAATTATTTTAAAAAACTGCTACTTGAAATAACAATTCTTTATTTACTTTGAAAATTCCAGTTTTCACATTTGAATGTTTTGTTGTTTTTCGTAAACCCGTTTTGTTACAGAATTACAAGTATTATTTTAGAAAATGTTATAAGATTACAATAAATTTTTTTATTTACTTTGAAAAATTGCCAACTTTCTTTTCTTATTTGAACTTCGTGTGTCATTTTTAGTAAAACAAAAATTTTTTAAAAAAATGTTACATGACTACCACAAAATCATCATCATCAGGTCTTCAGTGTCAAGCCCATTTTCACAACAAACATTATTAAAAAGACATCCATCCTCCATCAACTTGCTAAAAGTATAATCTGTCACAAAAACTCGCTGATTTTCCAGATTCATGAACCATTTTTCATGGTTGGAAAGTATTTTGTCAAGAATAACGTAAGTGTATGCCACTGCATTGACAACAAGTTGTGAATTAAGACGTACGTAAGACCACCCCTATCAAAGTTTTGTATTAATTCACTGCTACAGTCCATACTTTCAGTATTGCTTAAAATGCATTTACAGAAAATACACTTTAGCTTCTTTAGAACAGAATGAGCACAGTATCCACCCAAGTAAGTGCTTTTCAATTAAGGGAGCATCTGAATCCTCTACTCCAACATTAATCTCATTGCTTGCATGAGCTTTATGTGCATTAATATCATAACTGTCATCACATGCATCATCATTGCAAATACTGAGAGTAGATGTTTGGCTATTTAAAGTCAACTGTAGTTGCATGCTACCCTGGAGACGGAGCTTCTTTTCAGTCTCGAACAATTGCCTTACAGATATTTGATATTGCCCTCCTGCTAACTGCCGATACTTTCCAAACCTTGCTTCTAACAAATCTGTTTGGATTTTTCCTGTTAATAAATAATGCATGCCAAGTTCCTTGAGGCAGTATTCACATAATTGAATTAAACATTCAGTTGTCAAACAAAAGGCTTCGTGAGTTTCTCGAGTTAACTTTCCTTCTTTACTGTCACTTTCCCCCCAAATATAAAGCCATTGGAGGAATAATTGAAGAAACGAATATTTTGCATCTGTTGTTGAATTAGTTAGTGGCTCCATGTAAACATTTCTTTGTCTAACACCCTTAAAAGGAGTTTTCACATTCACGATTTCCCACCATGTCCCAACAAATTCTAGCAGTTTGGATGTGCTTTCAAAATGTGGAATTTTATGCTCAGTGCCTAAAGACTTTAGACCCTGTGACACATGCTTGTTGAAAATCTGTAATGCAAGCTTAACACTTTGTCTTTCCATAACTGTTGGGGCTAACGCTTTCAGGCTCAAACCATAACCATGTTTTATAATAGAATTGCATTCAACCGAATGCATCTTTTTCAAAGCATTAAATGAAGCAGTTAGGGTTTTGACATTCTTACCATTTTTGATGTCGTCAAAATCTAGATATTGAAAAGATTGATCAACATTTTTTTTATTATTCCAGTTGTTCCTGAAGTTTTTATCAAATGCACAGAATCTATTGAAAAAAATAATGGCCTGGTATTGTTACATGGATGTGGGTAAAAATATGACACTTTTGGTGGATTTCTAAATTGTGACATTGCTTTCTTGTTTATCGCATTGTTGTCAGTTACAACACATACTACTTTAAAACCAATTTTCTCCAAACATACAATGATTTTTTTTAACATGGCATATAGTGATAAATAATCAAACTGTTTTACTGGATGTATATGAGCCGCTTCTTTAAATGTCGACATGAGACTAGCTATCATGAATACATGCGCACTGGATGCTGCAACCGTTCCATCATATGCAGCTCCAACTATGTTACCTCCTTTATAATCATAAAAAGGTTTTAAGTGAATTTCATCTAAGATGAGAACGACTGCATGTTCCTTTACGGTAAGTGATTGGTATTTAAGTTTAATGTAATGAAGAAAATATTTATCATTTTATTCCAAGCATGGGGAGAGGTTCATGGAACTGCAGACTCTACGAATGTACTAGGATGAGGAAGAACCATGTTTCCACTTGCTCTAATAAAATTATACGCATGAGGAGATATTGTGTATAGCAAACATGCAAAAATAACAAGTTCATTGGAATATCTAACATTATTTCTTTTACAAGTCAACAGTTTTAGCTGTTCTTGTATAAACCTGATAGCAGATTTTATTAGTGATTTATTAGAGGGTACATTAAAGGATAAAGACGAAAATCTAAATGCTATTTCATACAAGGAGCTTTTGAAGTCCTTCCATGATATTTAATAAATCATTGAAATCATGTAAAACAAATGGAAATTAATAATAATATATTTATTTCAATACAAACAAAAGAATAAAAATTATTAATGAACTATTGAAAAAGGTGGCTACAAAAAGCATGTGCTTAACGTGGTAGCCCTAGGAAAAGAAAAAAAAATTAATAAATAAAAAAGAAAGAAGGACATGATAAAAAATGGTACACCTAATAAAAAGAAAACAGAAACATCAATTACATCTTAGATAAAATCCACTTTTTTAAACTAGTTTTAAAAACTGCAGAATTCTTTAATAATCTTATTTCATTTGGAATTCTATTCCATAAAAAAATCATTTGATTCGTGATTTTTTTCAATCCAATTTCCTTATAAACTTTTGCTATTCTGAGGTTACTCTTCAGTCTTGTGTCATAGTTATGAAAGTCACTGTTCATAGAGAAGCACACCTGTTTACAAATCAATTCTCTAAACATAGGAATACCTAATAAATATGTGTGTATCTGATGTAGATTCAGAATTCCAGATCTCGCAAACAAAGCTGTTGGAGAACCTTGTGCATAAGGGAGATTATAAGTAATTCAAATATATCTTTGCAATTGTGACAGGGTCTTATTCAAAACTGATGTTGAGTCTCCCCAACAAATATTTGCGTATAAAAAATAAGGATATACAAAAGCATAATATAAAGCAATACAAACTTTGGTTGTTAAACAATTCCTACATCTTCTAACAATACCGACAATGGGTGAAACCTTTTTCAGAACATATTGTATATGTCTTGACCATCTTAAATTTTCGGTTAACCATAAGCCCACCACTTTTAATTCACTTTTTCTATTCAACTCTTGATTGTTCAGAGTTAGCTTAAAATTTTCAAATAAGTTGTGATCATGCTTCTTTATTAGTTGGACGATCATGAAAGCAGACTTAACAATATTTAACACTAGTTTATTATTTATCAACCATTCTTCGACATTCTTTAAAAAACAATTAGCTTTTAGCTGCAGGTCTACGATATTCTTAGACTTAAACAGAAGACTAACATCATCAGCATACATTACCAGTAACTCATTATTATAGGTCAGATCAAACAGATCATTCATAAATAATATAAAAAGCGTTGCGGACAATGCTGATCCCTGAGGGATACCAATCGCCAAAGGAATGGCTGAAGCCAATCTACCATTAACCGAAACAAAATTTTTCCTATTGTCTAGAAAAGAGGTTAACAGCTGCAGAATTGTGCCCCTAAGTCCATAAGAAGTAAGTTTGCATAGCAAAAGATCGTGTCGAACACTGTCAAATGCTTTCTGCATATCTAAAGATATTAAAATTGTTGCCATAGATTTATCTAATGCTTCCGAAATGTAATCTTTAATTTTTAAGCATAAGTCAACCGTTCCCTTGCCATTTTGATAAGCAAATTGGTTGCTGTTAATCAGTTCCTTTTTGCTCAGAAATCGCAAAACTCTACCATTTAATAATTTTTCAAAGAGACGTGAGAAAACAGGCAATATAGTGATAGGTCTATAATTTTTTGGATTTGCCTTATCACCATTCTTATAAATGTATACTATTTTACCTAGTTTCCAACGTGAGGGAAAGATTCCACTGTTTATACACAAATTATAAATAATTGACCGAGGCAACAGAATCAAATCAGCGATTTCAATGATTACTTTCATAGAAATATTATCAATTCCAAATGCCGTGTTTACATTCGTTTTCTTTATACAATTCAAGATTTCGCGACAAGTAAAATACTCGCAGAAAAACGTAGAACTAAACTTATTATCTAAGTTATAATTATTTGTCTCATTTTGATTTCTACCTTGATTATCTTGTAAATACAGGGTAAAGGCGTCAGCAACCTGATCTTTTTCAAAAGTTTTATTATTATAAATTATATTTGTAATCTGATTTCCTTTTCGCTCGCTTCTATTTAAAATCTGATTAATCATTTTCCATTTATCCTTGGCACATATATATTTATTATTCAATTTACACAAATAAAAATCCTCCTTCGCCTTTTTTATTATTGACGGAAATCATTCCAAGCTTTATCTGTACGAAGCTGAAGATAACTTAAATATTTCTGTTTCCTCTTTAAAATTTTTCGTTTTATTTTTGCAGAAAACCAGGGTTTTTTGAAAGCTTTGAATTTCATTTTCTTTTCAATCTTTTCAGATCCAAAAGTAACAAATAATGTTTCATACTGAACCATGAAAATCTCATAGAAACATTCATAAGCAACATCAGAATTATTAAACTCATTATTAAATTGAAATTTAATTTTTTTTCCAGATGTTGCACTGGCTCATTTTTTAAAAATGCAGAAGTTTCTAATTGCTTGTTTATGGATATAGAAAAATTGATCTCAGGTTTAGCAATTACCTTTAAATTGATTAAGCAAGCATTATCTGTTGTAGAGAACAGTGCCCATGGTTCTGCTAGTCCAAACTTTGCAATACATTTGCTAATGTCATCAAGGCAGGAAATTTTTCTGTCATTGTTGTATTCCTCACTGGTTTTGAGACTCAATTACATGGCACGTTCTACGAGATCATTTTCCCTCCTTGTTTTTTTGCTGTTGGGTGATGTGCGGATGCGTGTTTTCTCTTGCATAGTTAAAGATGCAGGATAATCAGGAAACACTGAAGGAATCGCTCGTTTCTTTAACTTTTTCATTGCAAGTGGAGCACTAATTAACCGTCCTGTTTTTTCATCAAAGGCTGATGTCTCAGTTAGAGAATCAGATGGCAAGAAATGCAGCTCACACACCTGTAAATAAACAACATATTTATAAGCTTACATTTATGCAGACAATACATTTTATACGGATGTATTAATAAACATTTGATACATGTTTAATGGTTATGTTAAAAAGTATTAGGTTGAAAAATGTATTAGATAATTTACCTTAGCGTTTTTTGTTGGAATAAAATGAGCTCTTTGAATCGCTGAAACCCATTTTTGATGAACTTCTTTTTCTCTTGGAAATGAATAGGTGCTAACCTTCGGCCCATCACGATAGTTACCGCGGCATAATGGTACGCAGCACGTGAAAGGCATACTGGAGAGGCAAACTTTCGATTTTAAAAATTCAGTGTTTAATTCATGTGATTACGTGGAAAGAAATTTAATAAATGATTACTAACATGTTAATTATGTTATATCTTATGCTATACCTTATAAATCCGGTCTGGATACAAAATAGTGCTTTAATTAAATAATTATCAGTACATTGATGAGGAGCTCCCAAAATCTGTCCTGCTCTCTGGGTAATGGCGGGCTTGCTTCGCGCCAGAGATCAGCTTCCTACTTCCGTCCCTACCACAGAATAAACAGAGCGCTTACGGCCTCAAAAGCGCGTCGCCTCTTGGCAGCCATCTTGTGGTGGGACGATGCCGTGATTTACACTGTAGAAGCCATACTCAAAATAGCGAATAATCCGCTTTTTACATGATTTTCAAGTGAAATTTTTATATTTTCCCAAAACTTTGTTTCATTGATGCACAAAAAAGTGATTTTTTAGGCAACATTCATCAATTTCATAGGAAATAAAAATTAATGTTCAACTTACATTTTCTCAATTTCAACTTTTACCTTTTTTTTTAAATTCGATTTTTTACTTTTTTCTGAACTTTTTAAGGTGAAAGTGTGCGCTTTAAAATTTTTATTTTATATATTTTATTTTATTCTTTTTAGTCTTTATTTATCAATAATAAGCTTTTTATTTGATATCTACAAAAACCAAAAAAACCGTGGAAATCTGCCATTTGATATCGGGTAAACGTTTATATAAAATACTTTATGCTGGCTTAATCATAAACAATGCTCACCACAATCAACAACTTTGCTAGCACTGATGATCAAATTAGCAATGATAACAATAAACAACAACAATACAGTTAGTCCTTACGTCATGATTGCACTGTATATAATGAATATTAAATAACTTACGAATAAATGAAAGACTAGTGAAATTAAAGATTGAAACATGCATTATCATCTATAAGACGCCGTTAGGGAAAGTTGCACAGCTGTAGGTAGTCAGGAAGTGGGCAAAATATTGATTACAAAATTTGCGCGTAAACACACAAAAAAGTGAAGATCAATAAAAGTGTGTAAAAATAGCTTTTTTAATTCCAAAACTATTATCCAATCAGTAGATTATATAATACAAAAAACCTTACGAAAATACAAACACTAAATTAGGCAACACACTTTTAAAAATTACAGACTGAAGCAACTTTACCAAAATTAACATTATCAAAAGTAAACAATTACAACAGTTTCTTGAAAATATTTTATTGGAGAAATCACTCCTCATCAAAGGACAACAGAAACATATCTGCAGTCATAGGTGGCTGAAAATGATAGTTCTGTTCATCACTTGACGGGATCGAGTTGAGTTGGCTATCTTCAGATTGTTTTGTTGTCTGACAGCGTGACCTATCCGAATTCTGCAAAACATATACACAATCTTGCAAACAAGTTTAATAATGTGATTGTGTGACGGCAGGCTGTCGTATAAATGATTGTGAAGTTGAGGGAAGATAGTCACGTTTTGAAGTTCGTCCAAGATGCTGCAAGACATTTTCTTTACCAGGGCTTGAGTTGAAGGAAATCCTGGTGCAAACTCCTGCATGAATTGACGGAACTTTGACTCTGCTAATTTGCACACCCTTGTGACACCAGCAGAAGGCGTGCATAAATTGTGGCCATTCTTCAACTTTGCTTGAAGAAGAAGACTCGGGTTATCTCCAATCAGGGCTTGTTTGCATTCCGTGCATTGAAGTTTAGTCAACAGCCTTCTGGCGATGTAACCAGCGATGTAATCATTTACGCTTTCAACGAATAGAGACAAACCGGGATGTGTAGATACATCATCATCGTCATCATCTAAGGAGTCAATGAAGCCTGCATCCATCTCTGGGTGAAAGGTGCATGAGAAGGCTTGCCTCTGAATGTGTTTCAAAACTTCCTCCTCTGATGGGCAATTGGAATGCTTACTAAAGCCACCTTTATAAAATTTACATGAACAACATGAAAATTACATTTAAAAGCATTTACACATGTAACTATTTCTTCATTATCTTATACCTGAACACATGGAAACATCCTTAATGATTAACAATTTTCGATATGCTGCCATAAATTGAGCTGCAGATGGATTATTGTTCCATCCTCCCATTGAGCGGATTACTCCAAACAGATGTTCAATTGGGTCTTGGTTTAATCGATAAGTTAGCAAGCAACTGTTATATTTGAAGAATAAACAGATATATACAATATAATTCAATTACATACAATATTCGAAAAAAAAAACAATATTTGAAAGTCAGTCATCAAATTTCATATTGCTGACTTCAATCTCAAAAATGCTTTGAGTAAGAGCAAGAGCATGAGCGCTCATTCATTATAGGGGGTTAGTAAATGTAACAATAGATATACTAATGCTGATGAATTGTGCTAGTTTGGATTTTTCTTTTTATAGTTAATTACTTGCTTAAAATGATTTTTAGGATAATTCATAATTTTTATGAAGTGCCATAAATGTAAGCTCATAAATCACTTACGACATCTTTTTCTCATCTTTAATAAGATGCAGATAAATATTCTTGACACTTTTGATAGTGATGAGAAATCCAAGAAATGCAGTTCTTCTCGATGACAGACACAGAGGCTTTTGTGTGGACACGTCCTTAAGTTCAGCTATGTATTGTTCTTCATTGTGCAAGAAGGCTAGGAATATTCCTTCATTTTCAGGCTTCAGTGGAGCTTTCCAATCCCTAGCCAGGGAATTCCTGGAGTTTAAGACATCAAACAGTCTAAAAGATAATAAGCCATTCATGTGGATATATTAATAATTCAAAGTCAGCAGCAATTTAGCTACAGTATATATAGGCAAACCTGTCAAACACACGTAAACACTTCACAGTTGCTTTGCATCCACTAAAAGCTGGCATTCGTATTCCTGAGTATAAAAACTCTAGAGATTCTGCGACAGACCGACTCAATAACTGGGT
Source organism: Rhysida immarginata (assembly GCA_023313115.1). NCBI lineage: Eukaryota > Metazoa > Arthropoda > Chilopoda > Scolopendromorpha > Scolopendridae > Rhysida > Rhysida immarginata. The sequence continues at coordinate 3,637 of JAHWFO010070940.1, read as the reverse complement.
GGCTAACTTAACCTGAGATACATTAAAACAAAATATTGTAAACGTTCCAAGGAGGAGCTTTAGTAGTGAAGCAGAAATACAAATATACATTTATTAACAAAAAATTAATTCCCCCGAGTAAGATAATCGAGCAGATCCTGCGGTGATCTATTTTTACCCGTTTATCTGCACTTTTTACCTCCCCCCAAGTTCTTTAATAAAAAAAATTGATTTTCTCGAACGTAGTATGTAGAAAATGTAAAAAAAGCTTTATATTCTTTCCTTATCGATGGAAAGACACATCACATGCCATATGTTGCCGTAGTTCTAAAGACTAAGTGACTGCCACCCCCCCTCCCACTGGAACAATTGAGCCTAAACTTCATAGTAATATAGATCTTGCCAAGAGGAATCTGGATGCTGAATTTCACTCCTTTACGTATCTAAATAGCACAAAGATCTTTTGTCCTCTATGAATCCCGCCCCCGTAATTCCGAGCTCAGTACCAATTAAAACAAAACTAAACAGTGAATGTGGGTATCCATAGTAAGCTATATTCCGAATTTCAATCTTCTACCTCAAAAAATGTAGAAATTACGAAGAGGACGGACGGACATTAGAAAACCAATAACTAGCTCCGTTCTTCCGCTGCTTAATGATATAATTTATGACCACTTGAGCAATCATGGGTCGATAAACCGATTTCTGACCCTCCCGTCCGCTACACCTTCGACCAGCCATTGTCCAGTTGAAAGGGAACAGAGCTCCAGAGAAGAACAGAGCTCAAACGACGCACAAGGCACCCGAAATTTTGGCTAAGTGCGAAAGGCCGGAAACTCGGTGGAGAGACGCGGGCTGCACAGACACGTGTATCCGCCAGATATCACGGCGATCGGCCGTGGTTGGCATTTCCGACGAGAACAGAGCTCGTTAGAGCTCTGATTGCATTGCATTGCCAATGCCATACATAAAACGCTTCAAAACGCCTCAGTGTGCCATCAAAATTCGTGCAGATTTTCTGGCAAACGGAGCCCTGTGTCCCCTGTAGATTCCAACAGCCTTTGAGTTCAAACTTTGGAACAAAAACAAACCTCAAGCGAGCGAGCGCGAGAACAGAGCTCCAGAGAAGAACAGAGCTCAAACGACGCACAAGGCACCCGAAATTTTCACTGGGTCCGATTGGCCTCAAACTCGGGGAAACGACGCGGTCCTAATGGGCGCATTTCCCCGCCGAAAATCAACGCGATCCGTGGAGTTCGAAAATTCGGCATGGCTGGGGCCACGGTACGCACATGGTTAACGACCAGCCGAGCTGCTCGGGGTGGAAGTAGACCGACCCGGGCTTTAGTTGTTGAGTACGGAACTCTTAGAGGATCTCCCTATGAAAAAATTTCGAACATCAACAGTCCAAAAATAAACATGCTACTTTTGAGAGGGATTTGCCGGAGGTTTGAAATTCATGCCGCGTTTGGCCACTCTTGTGCGGCCGGGGCTGAACCCCTTTCCCGGACTTTTAATTGCCTACTTTTAAGTTCGGCACAAGTGTAGACGGTCCGGTGCTATATATATGGGGCAACCTCCTGAGAGAACCAGTGACAGAAATGGAGGTATAATCAAAGGTTATTAAACCAAGAGGCAAAATAACTGAATAAATATCTCCTAAAATCATCGCTTTGATCTCCGAGGGATTACTCCCCCAAAAAGAAGGACGAAGCGAGCCACGACCGGCGCTTGTTTGTACCTTCACGGGTTCCTGTCAAATATTGCACGGGCGAATGTGCTAGGATTCACCCGGCCGTATTCTTTGAGGCGATCACGTTGCCAAAAATGTTTCACGGAACATTGGAGGGAGTCCCGCCGACCGAAGGGGCATCCGTTTAAGCTCAATCCGCTCGGGGTTTATGGTTACCTGAACAAGGGCCGTACTCGCGACCGGCGGAAAGACAGTGGGCTACGCGGTTGTTTTTCTTCGGCGGGGGGGAACCTTTCTTTCTCTGTGGCGTTGGTCCGGTGACAAGCTGCTTTATGGCTCCCATAAACCGTCGATAAGGGAGGGATTCCCGCCCGTCGGCGAGGGCATCCGTTTCAGCTCAATCCGCTGGGGTTTACGGTTACCTGAACAAGGGCCGTACTCGCGACCGGCGAATTGTCAGTGGGCTGTACGGTTGTTTTTCTCCGGCAGGTGGGGAACCTTTTCTCGTCGAGGTCATGGGTGTGACAGGTAACCCGGCTCCCTAAAAAGTCTGTGGTTTCGACCCATGGCTTTGTTGACGGCCTGATCCTGACAGCATGAAGGCTGGGTTTCTCGTAGCGATCGCATCGACCGGCGGTCGCCAGAGAATCGTTCCCGGGATCACTTGAAAATTGACTGTGGGACGTTAAGGTTACGATTCCTTTTATAATAATAAAAAGAGGCATTTCAATGGAGCTACTTAAAGCCCGATGACGGGATTTGAGGTTCGTGCTTCAGCTTTGACGGTAGAACGTCGTTGCGCCCCGCTGCGAACGTCGATTCTGACCGGAGTAGAATGGATGGATGGATGCTCTTGATTTGGTGACGGATTCGAGTGAGCCTTCCGATACGAGGGAGCTGCCCGACATCGTACCAGAGAGAGAGAGCAAACGGCTGCCGTGAAGCAGACTCGGTTAGCCGGAATATAGATTTGAAAGGCGCCGACGGATATATCGCCCGTCCGTGGTGCTACTGTGAGCTCTGCGGAGATTCACGTTATTTTAAAAAAGTAAAATCGGCCGAGGGTGTCTGCGTCACGTACGCGGCGTTGGATACTGCTTGGCCGGTTGAAGAGTGTTGAAGAGATACCTGATTGATCCTGCCAGTAGTCATATGCTTGTCTCAAAGATTAAGCTATGCATGTCTAAGTGCATACCGCATTAAGGTGAAACCGCGAATGGCTCATTAAATCAGTTATGGTTCCTTAGATCGTACCACCCTACTTGGATAACTGTGGTAATTCTAGAGCTAATACATGCCGAAAAGCTCCGACCTTCGGGGACGAGCGCTTTTATTAGAACAAGACCAATACGGATCGGAGACTCGATCCGTTGCCGTTTGTTGACTCTGGATAACTTGGAGCCGATCGCACGGTCCTCGCAACCAGCGACGCATCTTTCAAATGTCTGCCTTATCAACTGTCGATGGTAGGTTATGCGCCTACCATGGTAGTAACGGGTAACGGGGAATCAGGGTTCGATTCCGGAGAGGGAGCCTGAGAAACGGCTACCACATCCAAGGAAGGCAGCAGCCACGCAAATTACCCACTCCCGGCACGGGGAGGTAGTGACGAAAAATAACGATACGGGACTCTCTTCCGAGGCCCCGTAATTGGAATGAGTACACTTTAAATCCTTTAACGAGGATCTATTGGAGGGCAAGTTTGGTGCCAGCAGCCGCGGTAATTCCAGCTCCAATAGTGTATATTAAAGTTGTTGCGGTTAAAAAGCTCGTAGTTGGATCTCGGTGCCGGTCTGGCGGTCCGCGCCCTTGTGCGGTTTTACTGCCAGCCCCGGAGCCATCCTACCGGCCGTCCCTCGGTGCTCTTCGTTGAGTGTCTTGCGTAACCGGAACGTTTACTTTGAACAAATTAGAGTGTTCAAAGCAGGCGTGTCCCGCCCGCATAGCCCAGCATGGAATAATGGA
>JAHWFO010070936.1:0-12366 GCA_023313115.1 Rhysida immarginata | reverse complement strand
GCTCTAATTGGCTGAATTCACTTTCCATAGGAAAGAAAGGACTAAGAGGAGTGAGCTAGTTTGCACAGCATCTCGTCACGTCACGTCGTTGTAGCGAGAACGCCAAGAACGAAAACGAGAGTGAGGACTCTCCTAACCAGCATGGCAGACTCGCATCGCATAACAGGGAAATGCCACGTATTAAACAGTTTTATCCTCACTTCGAGTAATTAATATAAGATAAGATTAATATTATGAATGACGCCAACAATCTGCAATTCAAGAAACGCTACATTTCTTTCAAATATACTAGATTAGTATATATTTGGTCATTGCGTGTCGATGCCACTCCTCTTCCCCTCCCTCTTTGTATGTTGTGCTAGTATTAATGCTGTCTCTCGCAGGTTTTACAATTATGAATGCCAAAAAATAAAAAAAAATTATATTCTAATTAATAAACTTCAAATACTAATATTTATGTAAAAGGCTAAATAAATGCGCACAATGTAACTTAAATAGTGGTAATAAATTCATAAGAAAATGCAATAAAGTGACAACAGGCACAGCCTGCAACTTAAGTTTACTATGATGAGAAATTATGCAGATGTCTTTGAATCGCTTGTATAATAATTGTGGGTTTATTCATCTGCTGTACATTATATAAATCAAACCAGATGATCTGAAGATGTCCTGAGGCCAGGACGAAAGATCTCGTCGTTCTTATCCATTTAGTTCCTTTTTATTTATGTTTATTGTTGTTTTTTTTCATTATTAAATAATGTACAGTAGATGAATAAACTCACAATTGTAATACAATTAAGTTTACTATCCGTAACATTTATGAAGCATTTCTTAAAGAAATATTGGCACTGTTTAGATGCTTAGGCAAAGTCACAGTTAACACTTGATTTAACACTCCAAAGATAGCGCGGTCTCAGGGACCGCATCACTACATTTTTGCGAATATCTTCTTATGAATTTAAAAGAAACAAATAACCACTTCTGTATTCTCCTAACTTGGGCCCTTCTAGAAGTCAGTATGTCATAATCCACGATTTCTCTCCTAGATTCACATATATAGGACGTGAGGTCTCAGGCACCGCGCGCCACCAACTTCGTTATTTACATAAATTCATATAAAAGTCGTCGTTTTTTATTTCTTTCTAATTTTTTATTACCTAAACATATCCTCCAGTTAATTGCCAATATATTTTTTGTTTATTAATAAGGAGCGAAACGCAAATAATAATGGAAGTATACTAACGCTGTTTTCTGAATTTCAAGAGCAATAAACTCTTCTATAAATATATTTTCATATATACTTAACCTCAGTTTATACTAGTTTTGAATAAAATAATTGTGAATATCGAGAAAAATTATATTATATTTTTTATAATAAAAAATAGGCATTTTTATCCTCTGAGAAATGATTGCTATTATTCATTTTTATAATGGTTTTCTTTTATGTAAGAAAGTATATATGTATGAAAAGTAAAAATAATGCAAAATATCAATTTTCAAATATTTTATTTTTATAAATGCCTTTTCTGAAATATTCATGTCTAATTTTGACGGAAAAAGAATAGTTTTTAAATTTCTTTCTAAAAGTTGCGCTTTTTTTTTAGATAATTTGAAAAGTTTTTTGAGGTTTATTCTTTTGTTTATAAATTTTCACTGACAGTTTTTCTAAGATTGCAAAATATTTAAAGATATTTGGTGTTATGTGCATAACCTAGTTAATTTGTGGATCATCTAAGAAATTAATTTATGCATTTTTTTAAATTTTCCATCATGGTTTATAATTGTCCAACAGGGCTTGTAACAATAATATACAAATAATGCTTATTACCTGCGGAAAAGAGCAATTCCAGGGAAAGATAGTACTCTTTCAAAAGTATGTCACAAACATTTTGATGACACTGCTAATTAAGGAGGACAAATTTGTGATCAATAGGAAAGAAGGTGGTATTCCAAGATATCGTTGGAAATTAGCTGTGAATGCAGTTCCTCATTTATTTGCAAGATAATATGCCCACCTAAGCCCGTAGTTCCACAGCATTCTAGGTGAATTAATAGATCGTCTAACCCTATCCCACTAGAAACACAAGCTCATTGTATTGAAGAAGTTTCAGGCCCAGCTCTTGAGAATAATGGTTCAAATGATATACGTCAAAATTTTTATTCAAATTAAACATGTCCCTTATCTGTCTTCAGGAGTAAATGATTTCCTGAGGCACAATAATGATTCTGTTCTGAATAAAATTAAAGCATTCACGGATTATTTATTTATTTATTTATTTAAAAAGAGTTGAACACTTACAAGGAACCCTCTCCGGAGCCTGTATGGCCAGCGAGCCGACATGTGTGGTCTCTGGAGGAGGCGTTAAATTACAGTTAACATTATATTACATAATGTAGCATGGGTTACAGAGATATAATGGAAAAAAGGAAAAAAGAAAAAAAAATTTATAACTATTATTATAGTTTTTTTTATGGAGGACAAGCTGGACCATGAATGGCCTAGAAAGGTGTAGAAAGAGGTTTCCAGCAAGATAATATAGTTAGAGAAAAGAATTATTAGAGGAAAATAAAGGGGCAAATAAAGGGCTATTATAAGTAGTAAAAAAGAGGTTTAAAAGATGTTGGTGGGTAATTTGTTAGTTAGAAGTAAGTATTTTAATAGTTTTTTAAACGCTGAGCTCGTAGGGAATGTGCGGATTCGCTCAGGTAAACTGCCCCACCATTTAATTCCTATATAAGAGATGCAGTGGCGTTGATAATTATTTTTGGTAAGGGCAAGATACTTATTAGGTTTGATGATCGGGTGGAATTTGAGTGTAGAGTATGCTGGTAAGATATTTCAATTTGTTTGGAGAGCATTAGTTGATTATTCAGAATTTTGTAGACAAATGTAAAGTATTGAATAATGTAAATCTGGCAGATGGTTAGAATGTCTAATAGTTCAAACTGATGGGAAATAAAGTTGGGTATTTTAATGTTAAGCAGGGTTCTTAAGAACCATTTTTGTAGGCGGTAAAGGCGTAGAAGATTAGAATTTGTAGTGGAACCCCAAAATTGTACACCATAGCAGAGGGCTGAATGTATTAGTGAGTTAAATAGGAGGATCAGTATATGAGAAGGAAGAAAGCGCAGATGAGAAATCATTCCCAGTCTTTTGTTAATTTTGTTAGCAAAGTATTGATGTACAAGTTCCAAGAAAGGTCATGCGTTAAATGTATTCATAAGTATTGAAATGTGCTTGCAACTGATAATAGGTGTGAGTTATAGAAAATGGGCAGGACAGTAGGAACATATAGTTTGTTACGCTGAAAAAATAGCATAAATTTAGTTTTATTAAGGTTTAGGTTAAGCAGGTTAACTGAATTCCAGTGACTTAAGATTGATAAGGTTTAGTTAATATTAGTGGATAAATTATCAATATTTGGATCAGCGAATATTAAAGTTGCATCGTCAGCATATAAGATTAAATTTGAAGAGGACAATGTTGAGGCTAAGTCATTGATAAAAAGATTAAAAAGTAATGGTGAGAGGATAGAGCCCTGTGGAACTCCCATGTTACGAATTAGTAGTGATGATATGATATCGTGGGCAGATAGGTAATAGGAACGATCAGCAAGAAAATCGGAGAGCCATTGAAGTGGGGGGCCACGAACGTTAAAGATAGAGGAGAGTTTGTGAATCAGTAATTGGTGGCTTTGGTATAATCTAAGAATAGAGCAACTACAAAGTGAAGAGATATGTATTCGATTAGTTCATAACAAGCCGTATCTATACTACGATTAGGAGAAAATCCATGCTTTGCTGCCGATAATAGTTTATTGTTACGAATATAATTGGACAAGCGTAAAGAGAATATTTTTCAAAAATTTTAGAGAATATCAGTAAGATTGAGATTGGGTGATAATTATGGTAATCATTATGGTTCCCATTTTTATAGATGGGGATAATTTTAGCCGTTTTAAGAGGAAAGGAGCCTGTGGTAAGTGAAATGTTACATATAAGCGCCAAAGGAAATGATATGCTAGCGTTTACTGCAATTATAACATCGGAAAGAAAGCCTACAGGATCGGGGAAAGATGAAGATTTTAATTGCCTGATAACTTTAGATATCTCTTCATGGGTAGTAGGAGTGGCAAAGCAAGAGAGAGAAGACGATGGGGGAATTAAAAGGATAAGAAGGAGGGGGGATTTGGGGTTGGGGAATGTATTCAATCATTAACAATAAATAAACTATAAATGTTAATGGATATTCTATTTTAACACAGTTAAAGGATAAAGGAAACTTTTATCCAAACGATAGTGTTTTCCATTTATTATTGAGAATTGTGAAAGTAATTGAAAATTCGTTCCAAAGAGTTGAAATTTTAAGTGATTTGTTTGAGTAAGTTGTGAATAACTTACCCAATTTACAGATCACGAGTTGCCAGGATCATGCGGACAAGCTTCTACCACAAATTATATTTTATTATTAAGAATTTTTTAAATTAAAAACAAAGAAAAAAGATTAAAAATGTAATAAAGAATTTTAGAAAAATAGCTAAATTATCATCTTAAAAAACTGAAGCACTTATGATCAAAACCTCCTGATCATGCTCCTTGAATAACTTGGACTGATATTGTGTGCATTGTTGTGCTGAAAGTCACTATATCTGTAGTGAACACTAAAACACTCGTATTATTCAAGAATGCGAATAATAAATTATCAGCTGCCACATTCCCAATTGAAGAGAGTACACTATAGATAGAAGCTCGTCAAGATTATATATCAAGTATAAAAAAACTGAGTTTAAAAGGTTAAACAGAAATAGAATAAAAATTCAAAATTAAAATAAAAACCCTTCCTAAGGTCTCTTTATATCTCACATTAAGGCACGGAACAATTCCTCACTTCACACGCTGGTCAATTATGAAATCCGGTGTCATTCGTTTGGAGCATAAAAGTACAAGAATTTATTGAAACCAGATTGAAACCATTCCAAACGAGTCGCCATCGAATTTCAAAGATGACCAGCGTGTGTTGGATAAATATAACATCTTTACAATTATTCTGTGCCACAATGGGAGATATCATAGGAGGAGTGAAGGTAAGCTTATATTTTCATTTTGAAGGTTTTGAGAGTTTATAATATCTACGTATAGTTAAAGGACAACTCTACGGTCACATACAACTTTACTTAAATCGAAAGACTACCTATTAATAACATCATAGCATATTTAATTTTTTAAAATTCAAATCCTAAATATGTGAAAAACGAAGCGATTTGAAATCGGGAGGCATCCATCTTGGGTGGAGGCGTGACGTAGTGCGAGGATTGCTCCCAGTCAGCTTTGCAGTGAAGCTTTAATATTCACTATAGATCTACATTCACTCAGTACTGCGTTCACTACAATTTTCACAATGTCTGGACATGAAAGCAGCGATTCAAATATCAGTTTTGAGACTTACGAAGATATGGTGGCTTATTTTAACAATTATCTATACAACGATTTGAGAACCTTGTGGGTGATGTGGACGGTTTAGGCGTGAAATCATATAGTTTAGAACCTCTTTTGCGCGATCACCCGTCATTAGACGAGGAATCCAGTGTCGCCGAATCGACGGAAAATGTACCACCCGCAACAAATTGTCAAGTATATTATTTAAATGCGAACAATTTCATGATATTAATTTTCAAATTAGGTATCAGTGCACAATATGTGAAGGTATGCCGACATCACAAGTGCGAACGTATGCTGTCGTGATTATGCCGAGATCGATCAGCATATGCCCAGTGGTTCGGCGTGCATCACCGAAAATTCCGTCTTTTCAAAAATCTGCCTGGATTAGGATATACCAACAATCTAATTTGTCCATTAGATTTGGGTGCACATGGGAAGAAATAAAAGAAAAGTTCTTCCCCGTTACGTGGTGACAGCCATTCGAAAAATCTTTCCTTCACAAGAACATTGTTGTTTCAAATACTGTAAAATTTTATTAAAACTAATTAAAATTCTCTCAAGCAATTTTCTTTGTTTATTTGATCATAACTAAAATTTATGGAAAAACGAACTAAATTTCAGGTTATCAAATGTATTCTGTTACACTAATATATTTTAATTTACGATCATCACTAAATATAAACTTATTTCAGCCAGTTTAAATGACAAATGTGTTAGCTTCAAAACATTAAACAAAAATATGCTACTGTTAGCACCATTCACTTATTTAACTAGATTACCTAATATAATTTTAATGGGGTCTTAGTCAAACGTTAAAAGCAATAGTCAATAACTAGTCCCCCCTCCCCTTTTCTATTTGTGAATTTTAACCAAAAAAGTGGCTTCAAATCATAATCAATTGGCAGCCTCCTCCCTCCCCTCTCTATTTTTGGTTGGCTTCCATTAAATGCTTCAATGAACAAAATAATTCCCATTGACGAAGTAGCAGGAGCTCTGAGTTCGTCTAGTTTTTGAAAAATTGAATTTTTCGAATGTAGTATTTAGAAATGAAAACGAGCTCTATGTTCTTATGTTTCTCATCATTTTCAATCGAATGTGGCCATCTGAATACTTCAAACGTGTAGTTGCATTTTGGCCGGTTGCGTTTTATCCGGATACCTCTTTAGTTACATAGCCTTGCGCAAATAGATAGTGAGCTTAATTAATACCTTCGTACATTAATACGACAGGATCAATAACAGAACAAAAGTTTTCAAAGTGAGCGGAGCAGAGTCGACTAGTTTGCGGTCGGAAGCCAGTTATCTCTTCGATCAAAAATTATCCATTTCTTCCTAATTCTTACTTAGGAAATTGAAGAAATGATAAATTATTATTACTACCGCTATTCTTATAGCCAAATACTAAATAAGAATGAGGCATGACGAATATGCGATTTACCATTCAGGAAGATTGGTCGTAAATTTCTACTCAGTGAGAAAATATCAGGAGACGTTAGAGAGAGAGAGAGAGAGAGAGAGAGAGAGAGAGCTAATTTTTAATGCTGGGGCATGGCGGTAAAATCCATGTCAACATAGTGAATTAGAGAAATAATTAGCATTAATTATTGTTTTAAAGCTTTCATAGTGTGATTTTTTTTAGTAAACAAACTAAAAAAAAGTTTCAAAATTCATTCAGTGTCATTCATGTAACGTCTCATTTTTTTAAAATCATCCATTCGTGACTTCGCTTTAAAAGCTACACACATTTCAATAAATATTCATTTACATCGAGTACATTAAATGAATTAAAATGACCAAAATAATTATATAACAAAAGGAATGGTTTGATAATATTTCAATAACACCACCTTTTTTAATCCCCTCCATTAGAACTTACATTGGTCCCTTTCATTTATTTATTTTATTTTATTTTCATTCAAAAAGGAGATACACATTTATGTTATTATAACCACAGTAATATTTGGTACCTCTTTTTAGTTTTTTTTTTATTAGAAAAATCACGCTGTGGAAGCTTACAAACAACTGGGATTAGCATTAAAACATTAAATCGACCCCCGCAGCTAAGCTCGCACTACGTCACTTCCGGAAAAATAATGGCCGGCGCGAGGGGAGTGCAAACGCGCTAGTTTTCGCTTTTCAAAGCATTTTTTATATAGAAATTATGGACCAAAATTAAAAATTTTAACGGAATCGTGTTATATTTATATCAAAAATTGGTATTCTGTAAAAAAATTATAATCGAATTTTTGCGTAGAGTTGCCCTTTAAACAGAGGGTAAATTTAAACGGTTAAACCAATTTCGAGAAATCGTTACAGATGGACTAACGAAAGTCACGCAGAAAAAAACAAAACAGCATATATATGCTTTTCAATATATAATAGGCAACATACCTTCTATTGAACATGTTTGTATTTGTCTATATGGGAAGAATCTACAAAATGTGAGGCAAAGTTTATGCTAAGGCAGGAAGTGATGCTGCGGGGAAACCCCGTTAAAGATGATCGTTAAAGGATGACGAGGGAAAAATTTTTAAATGGAAATATAATTCCAACTAAAATTTACTTGTTTTAATAATGCAACCTTCTTTTAAGTTATTTAAAAATATGAAGTTGAATGTTTTTTGCAATTTTAATATTAAGAAATTTTGAAAACTGCTGATAATTTTTCTCCTCCCCCCCTCCCCCCCCGTCTCCAAGGAATGGAGTGGAAAGTGTTAGATCACGTGAAAGGATGGGGTGATTCTAGTTTGCACAACATCTCGTCAGATCACGTCGTTCTCGCGAGAACGCCAAGAACGAAAACGAGAGTTAGTGATGAGCTAAGTCGTGATTCTACGTTCACAGGTATAACTGTGACTGCTACTTTTTGATATCAGTGATTTTTACCTGTGAACGTGAAATCATGACTTGTTTGTTTGTTTCCTGCTCCTGAGACAAACGGTGATGATGATTCACTACTATTAATCGTTAAAGCGAACGTGGTGGCGAAGTAAACATTGTTTGATTGGGATAAACAGGAGTTTATTAAAGAGTACATAATCTATAACGACGCCTTGGTGAAATAAAATGGAGAGTAGTATATTATTTAGTTTTTGTAAATTTGTATTATCGTGATTAATTCACTCCCCTTTAAAAAATAATTTAGTTGTTTATTTGTGAATTTACCCCCCCCCCCTCCTTCATCCGCTAAGAAATTGAAATACTCCACCAAGTTTGTGTATTCAAAGTTTGAAAATTAAATAATATAGTTCTCGAAAAAATTTCGACCCGTTTATTACTTATTTAATTTAGCAAACATGTATTACTTATTTGACCTAAACAATACGTCATTATCAGTGGCATAGCAAGGGTAAATGACGCGCATTTTTTGACCTCGCTCATTGTTATTAAAGTCAAATAAGTAATACTTATTAAAGTCAAATAAGTAATACTTGTTGGCTTAATAAAATAAAGGGATCATAATTTTTCCAAGAAATATACAGAGTGATCCAAAAATCAGTTCACGCAGTAACTTGAAAACAGTATCTTTGAGTGAAATGATTTTTGGATCACCCTGTAGCGCGTGTAATTTTATTTTTAATTATACTCAGTATTTGAATACAAAATTTATTGGAGTAATACGATAATTTTTTATCATTCCAATTTTTAGCGGATGGATGGTGATTGGTGATAAACGAGTAATTTTTTTTAAACGGAAGTGAACTTGTATACATTCTGTTGATTTTCCATTTCCCTGGAATAATATGCCAAGTCAATGTAACCAACAGCATACCCAGAATTCCTCTGGGGGGGGGGGGGCATTCACAGACAATTTCTTTCATTGCAATTTTCGACCCCTAAAGCAATGAAAATGCGGGAGGAGTGCGGGTGATGTCAAAACGCAGGGTACCCAACAAGATTTAGAAATTAATATACTTAAAATAAAAATTTCCATCAATAAATGAAGAGGGTAAAAATATATATGCTCTCACTCAAGAAAAACCACTTTTAAGCAACTCATCGCTGGAGAAAACCTGTTTTTCAGTTTCATCAACGTATCGCCATTTCTCTCATCCCACTGTAACTGGCCAACTTAAGCGATTATCGTTTTCGTTTCATTTTTCGTTTCAGCGCCGAAACCCGCGATAAGATTTTCATCTTAGCGCCTAGACTGGCTCATTTTGAAATGGGACACTACTTAAGTGCATTAAATAGTATGTTTTTGATGTAATGAAAATATACCTATGTAAATAGAATGTCTCTAATCAATAATTATTTTCGGATAATGGTTACCGTGTTTCTATTTAGGACCGTTGATAAACCATAGTTCGTTCATTGGTGGTCATATTTGAATCCCACCCCCTTAAAAATTACCTGTTCAGAGAAATTAGTACCCCCTTCCCTAATGAAGGTATTAAAATGCAGAATTTTGAATAATAATTTGACCATGTTGAATCCTGACTCCCTCCCCCCAAATTGCCGACCTGGTTTATGAGCGATCCCTATCCGTTTTTCTATTCTCTTAATATAAAAAAATAATGCACTTAACAAGTGTCCAACTTACCATAGACGCCTATGCCAACTATATATAAAGGCGTCTTTTAGTATTCTTTTCATAACTTCAGGATAATCTTCTAATATTCTAATTGCCTTTAGAGAATTATCCTTTTTGCTTTGATAAAGGATAGTCTCTATCCAAAACGTCTCTATTTTATTTCATTTATATTTCTAGTTTTATTTTGCTTTTATTTATTATTTATTAATTACTTTGTCAATTATTATTTATTTTTTATTTTTATTTAATAACTATTATTTATTGTATTCCAGGTTTTTGTGTCTCGTTCTTTTCTCTTATAAATATCAGTTTACATTATAAAACTCGTAATAATCCAGATATATATTCTTAATCTATTCCTAACAATGTTAACGTTCCTTTTTTATTTAGTTATATTTTTAAAAGAGTAATAAATAATAAAGAAGGTTGAATAAATAAAAATAAGTGCCTTATATGTATTACCTGCATTTAAATAAATAATAATAAATAAATATCTTTGTATTGATTGAAATTGTGTTGATTGAAATTTATTTAAATAAAATTTTAAATGTTTATTAAATTTATTTAATTAAAAAAATTGCATTATTTAAAATATGTTTTCATAGCCAATAATCTTTTAAACGTTTAATAATCAATAATTAACATTAATAAGTTGAACTTTAAAAAGTAGAATGATTAGTTTGAAAATTTAGTTTGCAGTTGATCGCTTGGGCATTCCTGAATAGCTGTTGGGTACCCTGTTGGGTAGGGGTACCCTGCGTTTTGACATCACCCGGAGGAGTGCAGCTCCTTACTCCCTCCTCACTTTGGCTACGCCCCTGTTGTTAACTATATTATATCATATAATTGTTGTTATACAGTTTTATATTCAGCTTATTATCATTGTATTAACAAACTGCTTATAGCTAGTATATATAGGTTGACGTCTCGGTTTTGCGGGATTGTCCCATTTTTCTTATTGGGATTAATTAATTACATGTAATTCAATTAAAAATTATTGATAACATCGATATTTGACCAAGTCTCCCGGTTTGATTTTTTCCAAAATTTGGTCCCCTATATATATGGTTTCGTGTTTGATCATTTTATAACTAATGTATAGACAATGAAAGTAGTTGCTATCCCTCTGAGTATACAAATGTCTAGTAATTCACCCTCGCTCCCCTCTGCGTACAATTCTGGATAAAGAAAAATCACGGTATTCCATGAAAATATCACTAGAATTAGATATCACATCTATTGTTTATGAATTGCAGATGCAAATAAAATACATATATCAGGAGCCTTTATATGCTCCTATGTTTTTTATGTAACGAAATATTATCGATAAACGACATAGAAACAAAGACTAGTATAAAGTGCTTGGTCAATTAATCAACGATCGCTAGAAAACATCACGGAAAAAGCGAATGCTTTCTTTCCTGTGCATTCTGATTGGTTAAAAGAGTTGTAATCATTAACGCATGCGTCAGTTTCCTCGATTGACCATGAAACAGTGAAAATCACACGTAAAATAGCGATAACAGGTTCGACAGTAACGTTTGTGAAAATCACTGGTAACGGTTTCGAATGTTCGAGAGTAGCAGTGATTACCTGTGAACTATCACTATCAGTGAAAAAGTCACAGGTAGTGAAATCACGCTCATCACTACTGGCGGCTAGGGGCTGAGAAGACGAGCGTCTCGGTATAGGGGTCTGGCCAATCAGACATCTCGACAGTCCTGCCATCTAGCGAGCGCAGCAGCGAGCAAAGCGCGCGAAGATGAAGAATCAGAAAGATAATGCAGAGGTTCGTGCTATCTTTGTCACGTTGTCGACAATGTTTTGTGAAGTATGCAAGAAAGAATTCGTTACGCAACGTTTGCTCAATCGACACAAAAAAAGAGTTCACAACTTATCTTCCGAACCACTTAAAAAAGGACCCGCCCGTGGTGATGAGTTTACATGTTCGACATGTGATTGGAGCTCGTCGAGCAGGTGGTTGTTAAGGAGGCATGAAAGCACCCAACATTCAAGCAAGAATAGAAAAATTAAAATTCATTGCCCTGGTATGCAAAAAAGAAACCTTTCTTACATCAATTTTTATCACATGTACAGACCTAATCAAGAATTTTTTTTTTAGTGGCCAGCTGCAATGCTTGGTTTTGCACCCGACAAAAATTGTGTGTTCATGTCCTGCATGACCCCAGAAGTGAGGTGACTGAAGGATCTTTTAAGGATCTTTTAAGAATATGGAAGGTAAAATCATTTACAAAGTAACTCATTTGTACTGATTTTAATTTCTCATTGTTAATGAGATATTTTAGGTGGGGGCTTGTTTATTTTAGGAATGATAAATTGTGCTAAGTGTTTGGGTGCATTGAGCATATCACAGATTCTTTAATTTTATACCCT
>JAHWFO010070923.1:0-20153 GCA_023313115.1 Rhysida immarginata | reverse complement strand
CCAATAGTAACTAGTTTCATAAATCTTAGCATAATTGTATGAATGAGTTCATTTAATTTATTGTACATGATATGAATCAAAGGACTCTCTTTCTAAAATAGCATTAAATATGGTAAGAAAACAGCACAGAGTGCACTTATGAAATGTAAATATATGAGTGTACGGGTGTGAATTTTTTAGATGTTTGACAATTCTTTGATTTTCACAATTTGTTTCACTATGTGGCAATCCTCTACTTCGACAGAAGCCGCCACCAGATGGCGCTTCCACTATCTCGCAGCCACGAGGCCACAACGAGATATTCCGGGCAGATGACGGAGATCTGCATAGACAACACATTTCGCTTCTGGACTTCACGCTGCACAGATCGAGCTCTCCCTCTCTCACTTCTCCACGCCGTCTACATACGATACCACGTGACAACGCATAATAGACTTTGTGGACAGTCACGTATTATTCTTGTTAAATTGTAATCATGTATTTAGTTTTTATTCAGTTAGATTAAAATCAATTACCTACGTCAAAAAGCCTTCTGATTTTCAAACAACGAAATGTGGTGGTCACGTGTCGTGTTCCGCACACAGCACGAGACGTGCCCCTACATAATAGTGACCCGGACGTGATGATCAGAAGGTTGCATGTTCATACCACGTCCTGCCCCACATAATGGTGACCCAGACGTGATCAGAAACGAACAACAGGCGACCAAGTAGAGGAGACGCACCAAGAAATATCGACCCGACCCGGAGACCAAAAGGGCGACCACGTAGAAAAGAACCCATCACTTCATCCCGTGCCGACAACCGCAGCCATCGGACAACGTAGCAGCCATAGCTTCACCCCGTGTCGACCACAGCTTCGGACAGCACAGCAGCCACCACTTCATCCCGTGCCAGCAGCCACAGTCCCAGCCACACCAGTGTCCACCGCTTGAGGCTGCCAGCAGCCACTGTTCCAGCAACCATCACGGACAACCAGCAACCAGCCGGGAAACGCCGCCGCCCCTAACCACGCCAATCAAGGAGGAGAGCAATGGCAAGCGAGGACCTTCGACACGAGATCGACACAGTGACACGACTCCAGTCAAGATAGGTGCAATCAGCATTTCACACACCGCGCGTCTTAACGTTGTTAAGATACAACACAGCCATTGTCTTGTGCTAATTGCCCGTAGTCAGCCCCCCCCCCCCTCCTCATTCTGGCAAACATTACATGACATGCCCGTTGATCGAGCAGAGAATCTAGCCCCCCATATCTCCCGCATGGCGATCAAACCTGTCGACTTTGCAACTCTGCAACAGCAAATACAACAACTAACCAAACTCGTGCAGGAATTAGACGCACAACTAGATGAACCTTGCCGCCAGCGCACGCGATCTCCCCGACGTCCACGTCGATCGAGCCAGAATCGCTCGCAACCCCCCGCCTCCCCCTAAAACCCGACAAATCACATAAAATATGCTATTACCATACACGATTCGGAGAGGAGGCACTAAAATGAAACCACCCCTGTTCTTTCCAAAATTCGGGAAATATGGGGGGCTGCCGCAGGTGGTGAACGCCAGGTAGACAGAATTTTGCTAATCAAACCTGCGTCCGGACAAAAGTTCCTCATAGACACTGGCACAGACGTCTCTGTTCATACCCAGAGGCCACAAAAGTCCCATGCCGGCAGACCAACTGGTCCTCTACACCGCCAACGGCTCAGCTATATGGATGTAAGGTACTATGCGCATAAGCCTATCTCTCAACCTACGTTGAGCCTTTCAATGGGATTTCATCGTTGTGAACGTAACGCAACCCATAATTGGAGCCGACTTCCTCGCACACTTCAACCTCCTGGTGGATGTGAGGAACAACTGCCTTGTTGACACCACCACGAGATTGAAGTCTGCGGGTTGTACCTCGAAACCAACCACAAATATTGCACACCTCTCCCTCGTGCAAGGAGACAGCCCTTACCATAAACTCTTAAAGGAATTCCCTTCCCTTCTCAACCCATCAACATATAGCAAGCTGAACCAACACCCAGCAGTTTATCACCATATTCAAACTGTCGGGCCGCCCGTCTTTTCAAAACCCTGCCGCCTCTCGGCCAATGCTCTAAAAGCTGCTCGCAAGGAGCTCAATGCACTCCTCACTCAAAGCATCATACGCTCGTCCAAAAGCCTATAGGCCAGCCCCCTGCACATGATACGCAAACCAAACGGCGATTGGCGCCCATGTGGCGATAACCGTCACCTAAACACTGACCATTCCAGACCGCTACTACGTCCCTCATGTTCAAGACTGCTCACAGATGCTTAGCGGATCTCGAATATATTCTACACTCGAGTTACAAAGAGCATACCACCAGATTCCAGTGTTCCCCGACGACCTGCCCAAAACAGCAATCACCACACCGTTCGGACTCTATGAGTTTATTACAACTTCTTTCGGTCTCAGAAATGCAGGTCAGACATTTCAGAGGCACATCCATCAGATGCTGTCTGGCCTGGATTTCTGTGTACCATACATGGACGACATCTTAATCACCTCTACCTCAAACCGAGCGCACACTCCATTTACGCCAAGTTTTAGAACGCCTAAGGTCCACTTTAAATTACTTCCCTGATGCTAGATGCATCAAACGTCGCCATTGGAACAGCGTTACACGCAGAAGGAAACAAACCTCTCGCCGCCTTCTCTCGCAAATTAAAACCGGCGGAGCTGAAGTATTCTACATATGACCGCGAACTCCTCGTAATCTACGCCGCAGTCAAGCAATTTCAGCCCGAGCTCGAAGGACACACTTTCACGATCTACACCGATCATAAACCTCTCACTTATTCACTTCAAAAAAAGCCAGAGTCTTGTTCCCCCCAGGCAACTTTGCCACTCAGACTACATCGTGCAATTTAGCACAGACATACGGCATGTCTCCGGCCTTAACAACGTGGTCTCGGACACACTCTCCCGTGTCGCTGAATTGCGCTTACCAAACCTGGACTACACCGCCTTAGCCCAGGCCCAAACCACCGATAGCGAGCTGAGGTCGATACTCACCGACAACAAAACATCATTGAATCTACAACCAATGCAGCTCACACTTGGACAGACCATTTATTGTGATGTCAGCAATGGCAAAGTGCGACCATTTGTGACAACCACCCTCCGCCGCCAAGCTTTCCTCGCATTGCACAACACCTCCCACCCCGGCGTGCGTGCCACAAAACTCCTCGTACGTGAACGTTTCGTCTGGCCCAGCATGCTCAAGGATGTGACAGAATGGACCCGGGCCTGTGTCTACTGCCAGCGAAACAAGGTGCATCTACACACCTGTACCCCAATCCACCAGTTCCCAACTCCAGCCGGCCGTTTTCAACACGTCCACATCGATCTGGTAGGCCTGCTTCCGCCATCCGAGGGCTGCCACTACCTATTGACCTGCGTGGATCGGTTCACACGCTGGCCGGAGACCACGCCAATAACTGACATCAGTGCCCAAGCAGTGGCGTGAGCATTCACATCCACATGGATCGCTCGTTTCGGCGTCCCCCACACAATCAGCACAGACCAGGGACGCCAGTTCCAGAGCCATCTCTTCTCAAGCCTCAGAGCCATGCTGGGCGTTAGCCATATCTGCACCACTCCCTATCACCCAGCATCCAACGGATTCGTTGAACGCTTTCACCGTTCATTGAAGCAAACACTAAGATGCCACCGCAACCAGTGGACCGAGGCCACCCCCTGGTCCTACTGGGAATCCGATCCTCAATCAAAGAGGATTTGAACACCACCTCAGCCGAGATGGTGTACGGGCAAACGCTCCACCTTCCTGGAGAATTCTTTCAACCACCCACCACATTGTCCGTCAGCCCACCTGATTTCCTCCAGACCCCACAGCGCACAATAGAACACCTACGCCCGATACCGACCTCCGCACACTCTTAACCGATATGCTTCACTCACCCGGCACTGGAACACTACTCTCACGTGTTCGTGCGCAATGACACAGTCAAACCCTCCCTGGCCCCAACCATACGATGGCCCCTACAAGGTGTTACAGAGATCCTCCAAACTCATCACAATAGACTTCAATGGACGTAAATCAACCGTCAGCATCGACCGCACCAAGCCTGCCTTCCTGTTAGCAAACCCAGATGACAACACTACCACACCAACAACTGCAACGCCATCACCGCAAACACTCACCCCGTCAACGAGTGCACCAGTCACCACCTGGTCAGACAGAGAAGTCCTGTTCAACCCGAAGTACATGTAACTCGGGAGGGGTGTACTGTGGCGATCCTCTACTTCGACAGAAGCCGCCATCAGACGGCGCTTCCACTATCTCGCAGCCGCGAGACCACAACGAGATATTCCAGGCAGACGACGGAGACCTGATAGACAACACACTTCGCTTCTGGACTCCACGCTGCACTGATCGAGCTCTCCCTCTCTCACGTCTTCAAGCCGCCTATACACGATGCCATGTGACAACGCATAATAGACTTTGTGAACATTCACGTATTATTCTTGTTAAATTGTAATTATGTATTTAGTTTTTATTCAGTTAGATTAAAATAAATTACCTACATCAAAAAGCTTTCTGATTTTCAAACAACGAAATGTGGTGGTCACGTGACGTGTTCCGCACGCAGCATGAGGCGTGCCCCACATACGTAAGCGGCTTATGACCCCTGAACTACTTCTTGAAAAGTGAATGGATACATTATAAATCTTAGTAATGGATTTGCAAGTGGAAGATTAATCATCAAATAATATGTTACTGTTATGTAGCAACTTCTCATGGCTACAAACAAATTTAGAATCACTATACATGTACTTATTTTCAGAAATAATCTTTCTGGCTCTTGAACCAATGTCCATTTGTTTAATTGATAACCAACTGTTGCTACAATTAACGTCAACTTTCAACAGTCGTAATCCTTCTTTTTCACCAATAGTATCTAGTTTCATAAATCTTAGCACAATTGTATGAATAGGTTCATTTAATTTATTGTACATGATATGAATCAAAGGACTCTCTTTCTAAAATAGCATTAAATATGGTAAGAAGACAGCAGAGAGTGCACTTATGAAATATAAATATATGGGTGTATGTGAATTTTTTTTAGATGTTTCACAATTCTTTGGTAAGTATTGCCTATTGTTACATCGTTTTGTTTAGGGAGGTACTGCAGAAAATATTCAGTAAGCGATGAATACTGTTCCAAAATTCGATCACAAACAGGCTGAAGAAATAAATGACCAGCGGCTGAATAAAACAGCTTTTCCATTTGTGTATTATGGTAATCTTCAAGTCTCGCAGCAGATAGCTTAAACCAACTGTGCACATCTGTTACAAAGTTATCAACTTCAAAATCAAGTTTTGAAATTCCCTTTCTCAATGTATTGTGCATTATATGTAAACTACATGTTCCAATATCAATTAAGTCTGGAATGGACTGCGCACTTACTTCAGAATTAATTTTTTTTACAACAGATATATTAACCTTCAGGCCATACATTGAACACTGCAAAAAGTTTTCAATTTGCAAGCCATTTGAAGATATATAAAATCCATAATTAATTTTAAAATGAAAGGCAGTAAGATATTACAATTTTTTTCTTACATTCTGCCCAATATGAAAGGTAAATATCAAATTGCTTTCTTATTTGTTTTATACAATATATTGCAAAATATATTGTATAAAATCCAGACCTAATATCTGAAAATAGATATTGGGAAATATGGTGCTAAACCAAAATTCAAAACATAGTGAACTTTATCAGATAATTGTAAAGCTTGAGCTAATTCAGAATCTAAAGAATATACAGTCGAAACCCGTTAATACGAACTCGGTTAATACGAAAACCTGGTTAATACGAAAAATTTTGCTGGCCCGTCCCTGTGAATGATATTTACATTAAATTCATCCTCTTAATACGAATGATTTTTAATTAAAGTCCAGTTAAAGGAAAATTTCAGAAATTTAGTGAGAAAATAGTGATCAGAATAAAAATTCTAAAGTTTTCGAAGGATACAATTTTCTAAAATGAAAATTAAATGTTTTCTGTTATCTATTACCACTGACTTCTAAAGAATCACATGTTCTTTCGGGCGTGACGGACACCACTCATCATGTGGTGTTCACTAACGCAAATCTGATTGGTTCTGTATGAGAGCGCACTTGTTTCAAAAGAAATTGAATCATGTGGCAATTTTAAACAGGAATTAATCAGTCTTCTTCAATACAGACTGCACAGATGCAAACTACAGACTACAATACGTACTGCTATACAGCTGCTACACCATGTCCGACGTAAAGAAAATAAACGAAAGGATCTTTCGCTAGAAGTGAAATTAAAAATCCAAATGCAAAATAAAAGGCAGATCGCTAAAGAATTTGAAATTCCTCCGTCAACTTTGTCAACGCTAATAAAAAACGCTGAAAAAATAAGAACGCAAGCAGAGACAAGTGGGACACTTAAAAGGAAACGGATGCAAACAGCAACACATGAGAAAATGGAAGAGGCATTGCTGAAATGGTTTCAACAAGCAAGTTTCTGATTGGCCATTGCTGTCTCGACTGTTGTGCCACCTGTCGTCACTGGCGGGAAACACTCATAACGTGGCGATGTCTCCACGTGGTTACGTGGGTGGGGGGGTTTTATCTACATTCCTTGTTAAGTTACGCATTGGGAGCACTAAGCAAACAACTGGGTCGATTAAAAAAAAATAAAAAAAGACTCTATTGATATGAAATGGACAAAATATGCATTTATATGCTCTTATTCAGAGAATATGCACTAAAGGCCAAAATATGCAATTATATGCATTATAAAACCAATGTTTTTAAACACGTTATATACCCAAAATCATTGTCCATAAATTTCATGAAGTTGCATACTTGCAAAAAAAATATGCATATAATTAAATCCGCCCCCTGGTAATTAATATTGATAGGTTAAAAGAATGATCAAATTGAAGTCCAGTTAAGACTACTTCCTCCCGCCGAAGGAAGTTTTTTCCCAAGATTGGTTTAATCTGGTAATAGTGTGTATAATACGAAAAGTATTTGGTGTAGGTTAATGAAATTAAAAATATTATTAAGCAGGAAAGGGGCTATTTGTACAGAGTTTTCGTTAACAAGCTCATGGGCTTATATTTGATTTTTGTAATTTTAAAAATCTGACATTGCCCCTAAATAGAAGCCCATGGCCTTCATTACGGAAACTGTTTTATTTTGAAATAATATTTATATGGTTAATGAAAGGTTTTTATTTTTAAATGTTGCAGCAATAGAACAGTATGAAATTAAAAAATTTTCTTATTATCTTAAAAATTATTAACTTGTAGGATAAATAATTGCACTTATGTAATTATGAATGTTTAAAAAAATGCTGAAAACTGAAATAAAAATGGTAAATGACCAAATTTTGAAAGGCTATAAATGTGATTTATGTTAATAAAAGTTATACAGACATAAAACATATAGTATGTTCAGCTACAAAGAACAGCAATAGGAAGTTTAGGGCAAACTTTTCTGGCAGAAAATGGCTTTTATCTGCATATCTCTTTTCAGGAATATGGATTTAATTTTTAGGTTCATACGTTTTTCATCTATTTTCACTTTAATTTCTGAAAGATCTGCCTTTTTTTTTTTTTTTTTGCTTTGCCATTTTTCTTAATTCATTTTATATAATCATCCTAGAGATATACCCTTCTATTGGACGATGTCCAATGACGTATATCACAATCTAACAACCCATAGTGTTAGGAATGATGTAGATAAACAGCATGGCATTAAATTATTACTTTACGTTTTTCAGGAAGCAACCCTTTATTAAAAATCAATTTTAAGTACTCGGTTCAAAAAAGAAGCACTTTTTAAGTACTACGTATTTAAGGCCTTAAAAAGGGTTTCAAAAATAAGCACTTTTTCAGGTTTTTAAGCACCGTTTTTAAGCATTATTGTTCGTTTCACTTCTTAATACTAACTGGTTATTCATACTTCTCATTATCACAGACGGTTATCACGTGCTTGATTATCATTGGATGGGGGATATGTAATGTCAGTTTGAGTATGACATAATTAATCGATCATCAAATAACAATTTATTTTGCACTGTTCAATTTTAGAATGATGTCACAACTTCACAGAGTCATAGTTCTGAGCTATGTATTTTAAATAAAAACTTTATTTCAACTTTCAGGTCTAAATAAGGGACGATAAACAAAACTAACAACAACACAAAAAAAAAATCTATAGCAATATAGCAATGTAAATGCAAACAAAATTTCAGGATTATCAGGATAAATCGTTTAAATTCAGGACGTTTCAGGACAAAAAAAGATATATTTCAGGATTTTAAGGACAACAAGACATGCATTATAAAAGAATAATAATAATCATACAATAGACATGGAACGAGACATTAATTTTTTTGCTTTAATTTTTGCAAGCAAAAATGAATATTTAATTCTATTGCTTTGTCTGAAGACAATATACTGCACAAAGAGACACCTGTATTTTTACTGTCCCTAGCTTCTTTGGTGTCCTTGATGTCAATACGCAGTGAAGGACGCATTTTGGGAAGAAGTTTGTGAAGCCTTATCCTATTACTGACCTTGATTTCAACTATCCTGTGTAAAATCTTTAAGGCCAGTTTAGCCCTGGGATACATTTCAAAACTTGAAAAGGGTTGCTATGACCAGGCGAGGAATTTTCGACCAATTAGCCTATCCTCTTCCCTACTCAAATACATGGAAAAGGTTATTAGTAAGCAGGTTAGAGCAACAATGGCCAGAATTGGACCCACACATGCTAACCAATTTGCATATCAACCAGGTAAATCAACGGAGGTAGCTCTACATCACCTTGTGGTAAGGATAGAGAAGAGTCTAGCTCACAAACAAAAATAGCCCATGCAGCCTTTCTGGGCAATGAGGGAACATTTGATAATACTTCTACACTTTGATTGTTAACACTAAGCTCTACAAGAGCAGTTCCCAAACTTTTTTGACTCACAACCCCTTTCACAAAGATCTGACTTGCGCAAACTACTGACTTGTATATATACATGCATAAAATGTAATAATCCACCATTACGGAGAAGTTTTAGCGAACCCTACAAACACTGCTTTAGAGCAATCGAGCCACTGATATACAAAAGGGGTCATACCCTCATGGAGGACAAACAGTTAATACTGAATTGTTTCGGGGTGAAATCGAAGCTCATCCATCTAGGCAATGGAAACTATACTCTCCCTAGCCCTACTAAATATTTATATGTATGCAGCCACCAGGAAGAGTTCATAAAGGCTGGGAATTCGGGGGTTATGGATAGACTTCCCCTGAGCGAACTTTCATATCTCAATTAACCAAAGAACGACTACAGATGAACTGGAAGCCCAATCTCTCCCAGAACACTCCTGTGAGATTATAATTGATTCAGCATAAGAACGGAAGGCGGGAAAGTGGCTAATCTCTACTGGATATTTAGTAATATGTATACCGTGCAGTAGTAATATATATAACTCTCGTGATTCTTTATGAAGAATAGAACATTGCTCTTTGCTTCAGCAAATCTTCCCCTTTCCCCTATGGTAGCAAATGATTTATCATTTCTGAAAAAATCTTTTAAAGAAACTAAAAAAACAAAAACAAAGAAAAAACGAAGTTCTAACTTAATATACATAAACAAATAAGTACTTCTTAATGACCATAAAATAAATAGTCAAATTTAAGGACTGTTAATGCAAAAATAAGTACTTTGTAAAAACTTTTTAAGGGCCCTTAAAAACAGAAACTGAAAATAAGGAGTTCTTAAAGGGCAACTGACACCAAAAATCACCTATCAATTTTATTAATTTATAACATAAAGGACCATCAACTAACTCTAATTCGACTTGTAAACTTTTTATAACTTTAGTTTTTTAAATATGATTTTTCAAACATCAGTTTTCAAAACTCATTTCGTTTTGAGCTTTGCCTCAATTCACCGCTAGGGTTGCGCACGCATAACGTCACACGGAAGAATCGTCTGGCTATCTAACATAGAACAACTCATCATCATTTTTCTTTTTTGATCATTTTCTATCCTTAATTTTGGAAAATCCAAATAAAAAAATGAGATCCACTTACATTAAAATGTTCCTTGTTGCACTAGCGTTATTCGGGTTCAAATTTGCAACAACCTTGAATTTTAGTTTATTTTTCATTATTTGATTAAAGTGTGTGTGTCTGTTTCAAATGTTCAAGTAAAAGTTACAAAATATAAAAAGTGAGCAATTTATACATAATCATAATTGGCCTCTCATCTTCTTTCTCTTTTTTTTTTTTATTTTTTACTTTTGTTTATACTCTATATCTTTCCCAAAGTGTGACAATTATATAAGGGGCACATATATCTCGTTAAATCAATTCATATTTACATAGTTAATCAACTGTCGACTGGTTATGGACTGATTAAGAATTAGACTCGTCAGTTTATACATTAATGTTATAATGTGTTTATAACATTCTCTTATGTATTTACTTGGTTGTAATGATTTCGCTTACCATGCGTATATGTTTCTCACACCAGTGTCAATTTCTCTTACAATCGGGATGAACCGGTGCCCATAAATATAACTAATTATAAATATTGGTTAATGTTCACTTCTGCACATAGCGAGATGACTGATCATGCGACCAATGAAAGTGAATATATTTTTAAAGACCGAGGAGCTGCACATCAGACCCCCCCCCCCCCCACTCCTCCTCTAATGAACTGATATATGCAACCTCAATGAGGCTACTATACTTTTTCCTTACCACATATACAAACACATGCCCACATCTTTTAAGGGGGAGGGGAAGAAGATATGCGAAACGAGTTTCCTGTAGTTAAAAAATATAAAACAAAAAAAAATTATATATAGCCTATCTTATTCCAATTCCTGAATAAACTGTTTGCACATTTCTGTTCATAATTTGTCTAAGATTTTTATCTGAGTATTCTTTTAACTTAAACTCAATAAACAGCAGGTCGTTTTCCAATTTCACTAATAAACAGCTCTATGTAAATTGACATTTTTATGAGAGTTTAAAAAAAGATGTTTAAGCAAAATTAGTGTGAAAAAATTCCCAGAAAAAAATAACACGGCAGAACTTGAAGTATATTTATATAAGAAGTTTTAACAAGTTCATTTTTTAGTTCAGAGCAACGGAATCATCACCAATGTGCCCCCCCCCCCCTTCTATATCCTATTGATTCTATTTGAGTGAGCAACAATTGAGATGTCTTGAAAATGGGTCTGGTTGAATCTCTAAAGTTGCAGTTGAAACTGCACGCACTCCCACAGAATTCCATGTTACTCCATTTTGGGAAACTATTTAGTTGACAAGAAAGGGATCATTATGATTGCAAGGCTGAAACCTTTTTCAAGTTGATCTCAGATTGACCTCCGTTGAATGAATGAGGCTTTAGCGGTAATGACTGCAGGACTGGAAACTCCTTTCGCTTGTATGACGTCATCGACTCCCCCCCTATATTAAAGGTTTTTTTTTGCGATGTTCAGTTTATAGCGAATATTTGTTCATTTTAATAAATAAATAATAAAAGTTTTTGAAATTGAATTATGCATTATGCAATTATGTGTGTTTTATTTAATTATTTACTTAATCTTATAGTATCGAAATTTTTGATGTCAGTTGCCCTTTAAGTACTTTTAAAAACCATACCAACCCTGGAAATAAATTTACAATAAGAGTTTATATGATTAAAAGACATGAAAATGGATTAATCTATTGTTGAGAGCACTGGAGAATCTCTAAGTGTTATAACTTTAATATTTGATGAACTTGAATTAGTGAAAAAAACCGTTGCTGTCTTGCAAGACAAATAGATTTACTGAATATTTTTTTGAACTTGTTTACTTTTCAATGTAACCTTATTGTAATTTAATATAAAGCTTCAATGCTTTTCTTTAAATTGTTTATCTCATTTAAAACGTTTATATTTTTTTGTATTGAGTCCCACGATATCTATAAGTTGAGTTATAAGACACAATAAACTTCTCCTCGACAATCCAATTAAGTCATGTCATATTATTGCAGGGCACACACCCATTCTTATTCAAGATGATGCCTAAGCGATGCCTTTACCGATGTTGAATTGATATTTGTAGTAGCGTTGGTAACTGCGAGAACCAGTTGTCAGAACACAGTGGTTTCAAGTCCCCACGTTCACTTCAATATGAATAAATATAAATAATCTGCTTAAAGGGGTTTCAGTTTTTAGAATTCTGGATTAGAAACGTTCAAGTTTGATTTTTGGATACCATGAAAAAATGATAAGTGAAACACCAACCTGACAAACATACTCCCAGTAGATAAGCTTAAAGCAGAATGAAATCTATGCTTGTCAAATAATCCTTTCAAGGCTTTACTATTTAAACTGTTCACCTGTAAAATTGGAATAAAACATTTCAATAAAAATTTAAAATACAGCATTGTTATTTTAAAATTTACATATTTTTTCCTTATATTATTAGGAGCTTTAGCTAAAAGCTACTTATAAGAATGAATGCTTGGTCTGTATGTTTATCCGTCTGTCTGCCGTTTGCACAGTAACTTGAAAACAGATTAACTTTTTCAAATTCTGTTTTTAGAAATATGACCATCTAGGTCTTAACTTGTCTGTATCAACTTTTCAGGATTTTTCGTGGCCCCCTTCAAGTCGAATTCACATGCTTAAACAGTGACCATAAAGAAAATCAAGATAATGGCATTTTATATAACAATCAATTCATGAAGAACGATTACACTGTTACTCTCTGTTTATCTTTTAAGCATTGTTGATGTGAGCACATGCAAGCAACGATCGCTATGTCGATGTACGATTGCTCAACTGCTCATAATACATTAATACAGTACATGTAGAACGGGTATATCTAATTAGCACCATCCAGCACTGACATGTATTTGCGTGATTAGCATGTCATCAGGACCAAATACTTATGAAAATGGGTTTCTAGGTTATAAATGGGCATTTTCTCAATCTGGAGCAATTTTACCTGTGGGATGGGTATATCTAATAAGCAACATTGGATATTAGGAACTCTGTTAATATGAAAACTTGCTTAAAGGTCAAGTGATACAGAATTTTTACTTGTTGATTTTATGGTGTCATTAGATGCAGTTTGTCTAATATATTTTATGCAATAATTCGTTTCCCTAAAATTAACGGTTAAATATGTGAAAATTGGGTTTTTAATGTCAATTTCCAAAGATTGCCGAATAGCTGGTGCTGCATGTAAACTCAATGTCATGAATACACAGCACGATGTCTACCATGCATAGTACTAGGTAACCACAAAAGTTCTTGCCGTTTTCATGTTGCCATAAAAGGAAGTGATAGAAGATATGCAAATGAGTGTACAGTGTGGTCCAAAATCTGCCATGGGGGAGGGGGGGGGGGGCATAAAAATTAGCCTGTATAAATACAGGGCTGTTGGATATTCACATCAATCACATCTCGTGCAGAAGTGAAGACAAATGGAGGTATCGAAGGAGATGGCTAGGTGTTGTTTGCTTTATGACTTCAAGGTGGGCTTGTCAGCAGCAGTATCAAGTCGCCGAATGTATCTTGCGTTTGGGGATGATGCTGTAAATGAACGCACTGCAAGGCATTGTTTCCAGAATTTCAGGTCGGAATTTGCCATTTGTGATGAACCCCGTAGTCTAGTGTGTCTGGTGAACTAGATGCCAAATTGTTCACTACGAGCTGCTATCAACTGGCCAAACCATCACTGGGGACTGTACTCCCAGCAGTTGGAACGTGTGCAACAGGCATTGCAGCAGAAGGAGCCAGCATTGGTGAATCGCAAAGGGGTACTCTTTCTTCATGACAATGCCTGGCCACATGTGGTGCAGGTAGCCAGGGAAACCATAGAGCAGCTTGGCTGGGAAACTTTGTGTCATCCACCTTACTCACCAGATCTTGCTCCAACTGATTATCACCTTTTCCATTCTCTGGACAACCATCTTCGTGGAATATCCTACACCAATGATACAGACCTGCAAAAGGTACTCACGGACTTCTCTGAGTCCAAGACGGGCAAATTTTACAGCCAGGGAATTGATCAAATGGTGACCATGTTGGCAGAAGGTGCTAGATTCCAATGGAATTACTTTGGGGACTAACGATACGCTTTTTTTTTGTACATCATTTTGTTTTCCGGAATTAAAAACTGCAAGAAGTTTTGTGGTTATCTAGTATAAGCAGGAATGGATGAGAATATAAATTTGTAATCTGATAAAAATAACAAAGTAGGCGAACATTAGTAAGAAGTTCTTTCATCGAAAGAGTTAAATGATCTTTCCAGCAAATTTAAAACTTTATTTCTCACTGAAAGTGAAAAAAAATTACAGATGGAAAAATTTAATTTGTACATGTATTTCAAAGTTAACGACTTTATTAATAGGAAAATCACTAAACGTCGTGAAAAGTGGTCGTCAATTACAGAATATTTTCATTCATCAACTGATTAAAATTTATTACTCTGTACTGTAATAATACTGGCTACTGCAAATACTATACAATCAAATAATGTAAGTTATCACCAAAAAAACGTACATGCTTCCATTTTTTTTTTCTTTTCGTGGTTAATACGAAACTCGGCTGTTACGAGAAAAATTCCAGGACCCAAGAGTTTCGTAATGCCCGGGTTCTACTGTAAATGTATTTCTGCTTTATAGCTAAAGCTCCTCCTTGAAATATTTGCAAGGTTTTATCATGAAATATATTTTACTCTTGATGGTGAAAAGATTCCTTCATATGCTAGTTTTGTCTCGTTTTTGTTTTGAAATTCACACTGTCCCATTTGATTAATGTCGAACTGTTCAGGATTTGTGTCAGGTACGATGTACAAAACAATGTTTTCCAACAACTGTGTCAAGTTTGAAATTTTCAATGATATGCCTTTAAAAAACATTACATTTTTAATAATTTATAACAGTGTAATAGCTAAGAACAATTATGACATAATTGAATGTTAATGCAAAGTTTTGTTAATTTAACAAAACTATGCTGTCGTTACCTTTTACTAGATGTCTCGCTAAACGGATAAGAATTTCACGGCCTACAGGTTGAGAAGGAACTAAACCACTTAAGAGAGCAATATGCAATCTATCTTCAGTAGAGCTTCCTACCTGTCACAGATAAATGCCAAATAATTTAAATACAGTAATACATTCAATAATAATATACTAAAACTACAGAATTTAAAAGAAAATCTTGGTTGAAAATTAAAAGTAGTAAGAATTGTTAGCAAAATAAAGTTGTAAAGAATCTTTTAATTATAAAGAAACATAAAAATTAATATGACTAATTATAATTATTAACTATAGTGCCCGGCACGAAAGAAAAAGGAAACTGGCGCATGTGTAAATGAAAAAAAAACTCATTCTACCAATCAGAAACAGACAGCAATCTAAGTATTAGTTATTACTGAAGCCAGGAATTAATAATAACCCGTTTCCAGTCCATTTCTGATTGGTTGCACAAATTTTTTTTCATTTACACATGCACCATTTTCCTTTTTCTTTCGTGCCAGGCACTATAATAACTAATTACACTAGTTAACACACACATTTTTAACTCAGACCACACATAGTGTTCTTAGTAATAATTTGTATGTATAATCCGAATCTGCTTTTAGATTTTTTCTATCATGTCACGTTTCCAAGTTATGCACTTCGAGACTTCTATATTAAAGTAATGGATGTGAAGAGAAGCGTCTGCAATGTTAAACTATCCATATTTTGGGGCCGCAAGAAAATTTATCAGGCCCCAAACACTGAATAATTTAAAAATGTTTCATTGAAAAAAAAGAAATCTGTGCGTGCTAGAGAAATTTCAAAATTATATTCATATTAAGCAGAAAAAATACTACCAAAAATCACCCACTTGAATTTGGTTAAAAGAAAAATCTTAAATTTTGTTGGCCAGCGTTATTAACTAATAATTATTAAAACAAGCTTTAATTAAAATACCCAGGGTAATTTATATAAATGTTTCCATTTTCTCACTGTCTCTATTCTAGCTGAAAGATCAGTCAGTTGTTGACTGAAACATATATACTACAGTCAAATCCCGTTATAACGAATTCCATTGTTAGAAGTTTTCACTATAACGAAGTTTTTATGTGGTCCTGGCAAAAATCCTATTCATTTAATGTTATTACGATCCCGCTATAACAAAGTTTTCATTGTAATGAAGCAAATTTTTTGTTCCCCACAACATTATAATTTCATTATAATGAAATTTTATTTGGAAGTTGACATTAGATAAGTGACAAATCGAATCTGTAATAATCAGCAAATTAAAAATAACTGCTCCAGGGATGGATGAAAGCTCCAGGGCTTTCATCCATCCCTGCCACTCTTGTTAGTAAGACACGAATTATTTTAGTATAGGCCTAGAAACAAAACTATTTGAAGACAGAGTTTCTATTCGAAGAAATATTTTTAAGAAATACAGTATTGTTTTGAAACATCTTATTCATCACTATTTTCAATACTGTGTACATGTAATGTATTGTTATCAATAGTTTGTGAGAATTTAAATCAATAAACGCTAGTAAAATGAATCAAAAATCACGATCCCAGTTGAGATTATTATTATTATTGTAGTTCTTAGAAGCGATGACAATCGCTTCGTATAGGAACATAGGCAATTGTTATAATTAGTTTTGGTCTTTTTTCTATGTTGTTGCTGTTGAGAGAGGAAGGCTTTCTGTAAAATAGCGATGTTTTAGAACGCCGCCATAACGTCAAAAGTTTGTTTTGTCGGGCGAAAAGCGTAGTTTTGTGTCTTTTCGAAATTGTCGCTGAGGAGAGAGAATGGCTCTCTGCACAATAGCGATGTTTTTAGAACGCCGCCATAACGGCGAAAGTTTTTCGTCGGGCGAAAAGCGTAGTTTTGTTTCTTTTTATCTTAAGGTTACATTAAGAATTACGAACCGCAATGTGTCCTAATATTAAAGGAGTGTTGTATTCCCGGGTTCCTTCGTTAGTTGCCCCCATGAAGGAGAGTGATTCTGTGATAATGTTTCAAATGGAGTTTAATGCTGTCCCAAGCGAACAGTGCTTGACGATCACGTTACTTGTGTCATTTAACAGTACTTAAGACTGTGACTACAGATTCAGAGTATTTGTTATTACTGATCTGATGTTTACTGAGTTCATTTCAATAATGTATGATTCTAGTTTTAAGTTGGAAGCGAATGCTCATTGCAGTTAAGTTGTTAAAAGAGGTATTAGGTTATAGTGAAGCCGCTAAAAGCGCACTGCATTCTAGCGGAAGATAATACGGGAGGGGTGTCGAGCGTCTTTGTGGAGAATCATTTAATT
Organism: Rhysida immarginata; assembly: GCA_023313115.1. Taxonomy (NCBI): domain Eukaryota; kingdom Metazoa; phylum Arthropoda; class Chilopoda; order Scolopendromorpha; family Scolopendridae; genus Rhysida; species Rhysida immarginata. The sequence goes on along the minus strand of JAHWFO010070923.1, from coordinate 2,766 downwards.
GCGTTGAGGTTACTGCCTTTCTCCCTCGAGCTCAATTGCTCCTAGCAACCACAGAATAAGTGTGAGCTGAAGAATTGAGCTAATAAATAAAAGAAAGGTAATGACGCATTCTTGTCCCTCCATATTATCAAATGATATGTAATGAAGCATGTGTTAAGAGTCATGTTAGCGAAACTTTATAGCGAGCATCAGCTTATTAACTTACGGTAGTAAATTGTAGTTTTCTGGAGCACAAATTAATTTGTGGGCTCAATTATGAATAGTGCTGGTGTTGTTTAGCTTCTAGAGGGGGTTATTGTTTACATTTGTTGTCAGATGGTAGTGCGGGTAATTGTCCCGGGGTCCCTGAAAAACAGAAATTAAGTAAGGGGAAGTTGCGGAAAATCATTGGAGGATGATCAAAGTTAAGTTATGACCTTCTATTATAGAGTATCACGTTAAAGGGAATAAGATTTTGATAATTAAAAATAAACGCTTAGTCAATCTTTTGGTTTCGCTCAAGCGTAGTATTATGTTATGAATAAATTAGCATTCATTCTGCATTCATTTGCATTGTGAATAAATTATATTACTAAGTTCCAAACTATCGCATGTCCGCTGCTTGAATTAGTTTAGTTTCTCTTTACACAAGTCCCGAACCCTCGTCCCCCACCACGTCGGTATTGGCTTTGCCCCGGGTCCCACGTGCATGGGTGGTCACAACATATAAACTATCAAAACTCTTTGAAACTCATCCACAACGTCACCAAAAAGTTCACTTATGACCACAAAAAGGGGGGGGGGGGGTCAAATAATAAGTCACAGTAATTTTCACTGCTTCTCAGATCATAAAAAGTGGAAAACATCATGAGATCATTACAGAAAAGTGAAAAAGCGGATAAAATTTGTTTCCTTAATATTATTTAGTGATATTTACAAATATCCAAAGATTTTTTATAGGTGATTATTGTTAACAACGTTTAGGCCTTTTTTCTCGTTTGCATTATCTCCCTAATAAGATCCTGCTTTTACTTTATTTCGCTCTAATTCAATCTTCACTCACTTATGGCTTACAATTCTGGGGATCAACTACAAAAACTAATCTTTTACGCCTGCATCGCATTCAAAAATGGTTCGTAAGGATACTATTTAAGTTGAAGAAATCGGACCCGGCTTCACATCTTTTTAATTCGGTTGGAATAATTCCGATAAACCAACTGTACCTCCTTAACTTAGGTTTATTCATTTACAAAGCCGTAAATTTCGGCTTAATTACAACTCTTCCCCAACACCTTTTTACATCTAAAATAACCCCCTCCTATAATCTACGCAACAAGGACTCGTTATCAATCCCTTTGATCAAGCATTCTTACCTGCTCAAAAGTGTTCTTAATGCAGGTATTAGATTATAGTCCAATTTAACACCTGAAATTCGCTCCTCTCCTACTTTATCTATATTTAAATCCAGACTGAGGAATTATTTACCCAATATCCCCCAATTAATTTTTTTCCTCTCCATTTTTTTCTTTTTTTCCCTCTGTTATCTTCATAATCCTTTAATTATATGAATCTTTGAATTACAGATTGACCCTCATCCAGGGACCTACCTGATCAGTCGTAGGCCATACTGGCCCTGGATATATGTCTCTTGTATTTTGAATAAATAAATAAATAAATAAAATAAATAAATAAATTTAATAAAATTTAGGTGGGAAAATTACGGGAAGAATGGCATTGTTCATTAATTTATTCAAAATGGCGGCATGAGAAGAGAAACAGTGTTTATATCTCCATATTATTCAGTGATATTTACAAATATCCAAGGATAAATAATTTTCTATAGGTGTTACTGTTAACAATAATTAATAAATATTAATTTAATAAAATTGAAGTGGAATATAATTAACATCTTGTTTGTTATTCAATCAAACATGGCAAAAGCTGGTAACGAAACAAATTATATCAACATCGATAGGCAGCTCATCGGCAGGTATTTTTGGCTAAGCTCGAGTAAAGGTCGCACCCCAGTTTTTCCACTCAAAATTGGGTACAAAATTTTGCGACTTATACTCAAGTATATAAGGTGTCTTTAAGCATACGCACCTGCAACTGAAATGCTGTCTTCTGACCAGGGATGATAACGACAGAACGACAGAACCTCAAGACCCATTGTCGGAAGATTGCAGTAGAAAAAGACCAGTTGGTGCCCTTATTTGAAAAGAGATGTAGGTGTTGTGCTTCCACCTGCGATTTCAATGCAACCAACCCATCTATGCAAAAAGCAAAGTGAGAAAATCACCACAAAGGCAGGAGATAGTTTATGTTGATTTTGGTCACCCAAGAGGGGAAAAAGTCAAATGATTTGCAGTCATGCTGGTGATATCTCCTACTTCAGTAGCCGAGGGCGGGGTGTCCATGAATCCTCTCCTGACTAATATCCCCCTTTTCCTAGCCTGAATGAAGGTGTCCTCAAGTAAATGAAACCCCTTAGCATACACGGGCAACCCCTCCACCGTTTACCTTGACAAGAATGAACTTTCCCTATTGCTTCATATATTTTCACTGAATCGCCGGAGTACTTTATCATATTGAGAAATCGTTTCAATCAGAAAACTGCAAGAATGAAGCTGTTTTGACTTTAATTGAAACTTTACCAGATTTCACCCCAGAATTCCTTGAGAATTGACGATAATATTTCAGTGACTATATTCTTAACGTGATTGTCTAACATTTCCCCCCAAGGAAAGAGTTCCAAATTCGTCCGTTGTGAGATTAATCACAAGATTC
>JAHWFO010070918.1:0-16115 GCA_023313115.1 Rhysida immarginata | reverse complement strand
CAACTGAAACACCCGACGAATTTGTCTCCGACAAATTGACCGCCCGACCAACTGACACTCTCAACGAAATGACGCTCGACGAATTGACCCTCGACGAACTGACCTGATACCATTACCATAATAGCCATCATTTTATCATGGATTTAACAGGCACTGTTTCCCTTCAGATGTAAGAATTTTGTCATGCTGTGAGTCTCCATTTTCTCCATCTTGCCCTTTACTGAAAAAAAAGTAAAGGACACAATGTGTTAATTTTATCACTACCAGGCACATAAAGACCAGTGATTTTTCTGACACAATTTCATTCACATATCAACTGCTGGATGATAATTAAAATTCCACGATATCCCCTCGATATGATAGAGCATTGACGCCATACACTTTTGGATTTCAACGCTGCATGAATCTCTGTGGCATTGTTTTCCTTCAGGTGCAGAAAATGAACCATAGCCTGTGTCTTGATTTTCTCAGTTGTCTGCACCATTTTGGATTTGGTGCTCTGACAGTGAATCCACAAAGAACTGTACGGATTAAATTGCTTTGGATTTGCTGCAGGAAGGGGCTACATGTTATATCACTCCTGCATCTGGACTTCCATGAGGATTGTAAGGACTTTATGATTGACTCTCATATGTAGGAGTGTTTCTTTTGTTTTTTTTTTCCATGTCTGTTGGATTTAGATTTGCACATCACTGTAATGATACATTGTCATTTACTTTAATTTGAATTTTTTACTTTAAAAATTGAATCCAAGATTCCAAGAAGAGCGCAACTTTAAAAACTACTTTTTTGGGGAATTCGGAGAAAAGATTGTTGAAAATTTGGCTCTCATAAAGAGAATGGAAGCTTTACAACATATGTACATGCCTATGGAATTATTTATTTATTTATTTTTTAATTTTAATTAATTGTAAAATTTTGTTTTACAAAAAAAAATTCGTAACACCACTATAATGACATCAACCACTCAGGGCAGATCTTCAAATGACCAATTAAATTGTCACATGACTAAATAGCAAACTGTTAACATCTGTGACCAATTCACAATTATAACCTGTAAACATCCTCAATTCTATAAATAATGAAACTGGGGTGAATGAGTTCTTGTAAGTCTCATTTTTGTATCCTTGAGAAAGCTGATAAAAATGGCAAGATGTCAGAAGCTTGACAGACCTCCATATCATTGCACCATTGAGCTTCCATTGATTTTATTAAATATGTTTATGTTATTAAATAAAGTATAAAGTTGGGCCCCTCTTGGAATCTAGAGTTTAATTTCTAATTCAGTGTTCTTAAATAATTTCATTGTGAATTTTAGAGGAAGAAAAGGAAAAAAGAATACATATAGAAATTAAGCCTCTAAGTAATGGGACTACTCCTTTAAGTGCCAGCATTGATGAACTCCGGGCATCAGTTGGAGGTTTAACCCTTTCTCCAACAGGGTTCACGTCTTCGGTAATATTTAGTGCATCATTTATTTTTTGCATATGTTACATTAATAACATTCACTTACTGTTTGTGTGTTTTGCACTATAATTGCTCATCTTTGCAGAAACTCTCACCCATTTCATGTTTATTTCATTTGAGTTTTTGTGTCTTTTTCATTTTTGTGTATTTTCCTTTTCTTTATGTTCTTGGACTTGTTTTCCCTTCCTCAAACTAATACAACAGCACCTGAGGCCTCAAGAATTGCCATTAAAGGTAATCTTGCTTATGCACTGATGATATGCATGCATATATACTGAGTGGGCACAACATTAAGAACACCTTTTGTCTTAGTTGTTTCTACATGATATTGAACAGGCATTCACCAGATATTAAATGGGTAACATCGACATCGATTATGTTGGTTTCCCTGGTGACATCCGTAATACATGTATATTGCTATCTAACAGAGCACATTTTAAATTGCACTTGATTTAAGGCGGTCGCTGAAATCTGGTTCCTGACGACCGTGTTTGACCGGTCTGTACTGTAATGGCAAGACACTTAATCATTTTGAAAAATCATTGTTTTTATTAGGTTATATGTTTGTAAATAGACTGTAGGGATTTAACAGTTTAATGGTTAGTCTTTACAGATTCGTTGCATTATAATGTTCAGGGAATCATTCATTACAGAAAATCTGGTCTCACATAATTTCATCTGTGAAATATCTATGGATATTTTATGTTTTAGCCAATGCATATGTACGTATGATCTGTATAGTGATGATGTACAATATTTTATGGGTACACGATAAACTGCAGTAATACAAAACAACATAATGCTACACACTAGAAATAACATCGGAAGTCTAATAGAAGTTTCTGCACAAAAATTTTTATTGGATATAGGGTGTTCTTAATGCATTGCTAATTTAGTGCATGTTTATTGTTAGTGTATCTTAATTATCATATTTGTTGGCTTATACGACAAATGGAGTGTTAAAATGATTTTCTTTTTTTTATTGGAAGGAAAAAAAATATTAATACATTTGAATCATATGAAAATATTTTTTTTTACTAGAACCGTTATGTATATAGATTAAATTAATAAGCTTCTGTTTCAAAATCCTCCCATCCATAAAAATGTGAATTTTTTTTTTTTTTTTTTTTTAAACCATATATATTTGATTTATTGGCCCATTTAAATGCAGAGTTCAATTTTCAGGGCCATTTTTTGGATTGTGGAAGAGTTACCGAAGGTGTATCAATCCTTGGGATTCAGTACCTTTCTTAAAATCCACTTCCTGCATTCCCCACTAGGATTATTTCCCTTCAAACATTGGAACCATATGTGATCAGCAGGGTGAAAGGTTTCTTCAAGATATTTCTGAAATGGAGAGGAGATATAGTAGAAAATGGAATGAGACAATGTTAGTAGACTACTGCTGCATGCTACTTCGAGAGAGTTCTGAAGAAGAATCCAAAAATAAAATGGCATCCCATTGAGGACTGTTGCGAATTTTTATATTTTTTATTTTTTTCTGCTTTTTGTGCCTATCGAACAAGTATTATTCGCTACTTTCATTATTATGCGCTGCCCTTGTGGCATTTACTTGAACAGAGTTAAGTAGGATTCGCCGTAGTTTAAATAAAGCTCAACACGTTGTTGCAGTTAAAGGAATGAAAGGAAAAAGTAACAAATACTCACATGTGTAAGGCTGCAAATCAAAAACGATGTTACATGCAGTAAGATTACATTTTTTCCCAAAAAAATAAAGCCATTAGAAAAAATTGGGAAGCAAAACTTACAATGGGAAAAAAAAGCTACAGATGCAGTGTGTATCATCACAATTTTTTTTCCATCACCACCTTGTAAGCAGAAATTAGCAATGGTAGGGTAAAAGATGGAAAATATTTATATATTTTAACATATACTACTAATAAAATGAAATAATATTCAAAATTTGTTTACAATATTAAAAGTTTGTTTCACGTACAATACATTTACATGCATGTAATTTTACGGTAAAGTCACTATTTCTGTTGTCACTAATGCCTTGATAACATTGTTTTGTTTGTGGGTCATTAATAAGCACAAAATCTGGTCGTTTATTATTAGGAACAATTTTCATCTTGAATCTATTTTTCATATTTAATCAACAAATAACTTTCCAACTAAGAAATAATTTTTTTTTAGATATCCCACCATTAAAACGAAAGTTGAAATGAAAAGTGCTATTCCTAGCAGATGCTTGCCACATCGACCACTTGAAAAATATACGGTCATACAGAAATATATCACACAGTGTAATATTCAAAACATGTTGATGGTGAGGTGGATCCTACTTTTGCCGCCATTTTTCAAAATAGTAGCACCCTTTATATTCACTGAGAGTAGTGAATACCCATAAAGAAATTTTTAAGCAGTATTTAATAAGTTAAAGTAAATAAAATTAGATTTTTCTCAGTGCTGCTGATTGATTTTTAAATAAAACTTCATTTTTCTCAAAACTAATGAGTAAGGTTAGGTTAGATTTTTTTTAAATTTTTTGTTGGGGGGGGGTGTCTTAAAGCCAACAAATATGCTGTTTTTTCCTGTTTGATGTGTGTTATTTCTAGTATACATTGCATGTTCAAATGAAACCAGTTCGAGTCAAGTAGGTGTTGTAAGAAGAAGGCAGGGAACAGGATACACAAGCAAATAGAAAGATTACTCTTTAATGAACAGTATTGTCACACGTTTTTCAAAAGAAATCACCCATGGCATGCATCTCACTGTAAGGGAAGATGGTAAATTCCGCCTGTGAAAAAAGATGTGGATTGCTGTTTGAACCAGTCCACAACTGCTTTCTGCACCTCCTCAGTGGTGTTGAATCATTGTCTCTTGAAGAATTTCTTCAACGGCCCGAAGAGATGAAAATCACAAAGGAAGTGAATCCGGGCTGTAAGGAGGATGTTCAAGAACCTCCCATTTATTCTTGGCTAGTGTATCCGCAACAACTTTTATGACATGCAGGTGTGCATTTTCATGGAAAATGATCACTCCTGGAGACAGCATGCTGGGTCGCTTGTTTTTGATAGCCATCTTTTTAAGCAGATGGAATTTCCCTTCCCCCTAAACAGTAGGATATCTGCCTAAATGCCATGGGTGAATTCTTTTGCAAAATGCGTGAACAGTACTGTTCATTAAATGCTACTCTTTCTATTTGCTTGTTTCATGTTTCCTGTCTTCTTCTTAAAACACCTATTTAACTCAAACAGGTTTCGTTTGAACACACCTCATAGTTTGTTTTTATGTGTACAATTGTATTCCATGTTGTTAATGTGACAATTAGAAATATGTTAGATAAACTACATGTGTTTTATATTTTATATTGAAAATGATATTTACAATAAACCTACAACACAATCTCGACTGAAAAGAATTTACTTACAAGGGAATCCCACGTAGCCTATCTGCTTTAACAATGGAGTCTTTGTATGGCTATGTATGCTCAAATTTTTTTGTTTTCGCGGTTTATTTTGAAAGAAACAAAATTTCGCAGTCTCTTATTTTGCAAGCATCTATAGTAGCTTCAGATGAGTAACGTATTTCAATATGGTGGAAATCTGTGGCATACATGTTTGAGGGATTCCCTTGTTAGAGACAATTTTAATCTCTAAATTAAATTCTTTTTAGTCAAGATTGAGTTGTAGGTTTAATAGTTTATAGCTCGTGCAATAAAAGAAGGGGCCAATCAGATTTTTTCTCTTATCAATCGCACATGTCTAGAGTTTAATAAACAATTTGGTGGACGAATCCAGCAATGAAAATGGCGATCTAGACATTCAACCACTGTCACATTCTCCTTAGTCTGGTGATTTTTATCAAAAATGACCTTTTTAAAGGTCACAAAATTATGCCGAGAGAGAAAGTTATTTGTGTATCAGTGGGCTAGTCTTGACGATTCCCCCTTCACTAGAAGCCAGAAAAACCTGATAGATCAACCTTTTCTTGAATCTGATTGGCTGTCGCTACTTCCTCACCCAACTTTGGTTGCGATAACTAAAATGCTAGTTATTTTCAAACTTTTATTTATTGAAAGTGGTTTTAAATTATATTCTGGTGGTTTTTTTAATATGAAAGTTTATTGTAAAATATACATTAATATTTTAGGGGGGGGGAATAATTATTGAGTTTGCTGGACCCCATGTATTTCAGTTATTGAGTCCTCAAAGTATTTTTGCAAATATGCCCCACACTGCAGGAATCCAATATACAGAACACAAAAAACTTCGGGATTAATATTATTTAAAGCAGTAAAAAAATATATATATTATTACTGGTAACCGAAGATGAATCGGTTGGAACTTTACCTGGATTATCTTTCTTTTGAAAAAAGTCTGTCAGTAGTCTGTTACACGTAGGGTTGCCATCCATACTTTAATGTAAAGTTTGGTACATTAATTTAAATGTGTATGTGCTATTATTTGTAAATAAATATTATGGACAATTAAATATAAATTTTAAAACTTACTTTTTATTTTCATTTTTATTGATCAAAAACCCCCCATATTCATTATTTGTTTAAACAAAAGGTAATGCAGCTACTTACATGCCATGCTGTTGGCAGTTTCATTTACACTCTGTTTTCACATTGAAAAACCTTGGCTATGATTCAAACAGATGTGATGTTAAGGACATGTTATGTCTTAGCCAATTAAACTGTTAAAAATCACACCAACTATGAAGAATTTTCAATCTTAACTTGACCAACAAGAAATAAATTTAGCGTTTTCCGGTACGCTTAAAATTTTCAAAATGGCATCCATCTAATAAGTATTAGCGTAATTTACGCTAAATTTAGCATTAACGTTAATGCTGGAGATCAGAGTCGCATTTAGTGATTTTGTTTAATTTTAATCACTCTCCCCTTGTGACAAGTATTAAATAAGGGTGATTTCATGTGTTTGCTGTTCTACTTATGAATATTGGAAACATATGGTGTCTCATTCTACGTGAAATAAGACACCTAAAAACACTGCATTTTTATAAAAAGTTCAAACTTTTTTTTATACATTCCCTACATCAAAGTAAATAACCTCACGGTGTTAATTTCCATCTGACATAATTTCTTACAAAACTATTCAGTTAAATTTACTGAAATTAGCTGCTTAAGATGTTTTATAAACACATGTTTCTCTGAAGCTGTACTTCATACAGGTTTCATTCATAGCTCATTTTAAAGCTTAAAATGTGGGATTTTAAACTATATGTTTTCAGATATAATTGAAATTAAAGAAAAATTTATTTAACATGATTTTAACATTAATTTTGAAAATTTTAAGTTAACACAACATATTAAAAATCTGTAAAAAATACTAATAGGTTTTTTTGATATTTGTTCTAATGGCCACCCAAATTTCAAAGTGGAACTCCTTTTTGATATATAGAAAATAAATGTGAAATGATGTAATTTAATTAAAAGTGTTAACTGCTCATGACATGATCATCGCTTCACCAGGACGTCACCTGAGCCATTGTTGTATTCTTGCTACTGCTCACACATCAAAGCAGTGCACCTGACCTCATAAATAATTTAATACTGATTGAACTATTTGGAATTTCATCTGTAATTTCATTTGTTATGCAAAGGGTATGAGGGAATTAATAATTTTAGAGCATCGTTTTCAGATTAATATATGATTTTATAAATTAAAATCATTTTCCCCCTCATATTTTATTTTGAAGTCCATAAAGTAAATTAAAGAAAAAAGTGATTCATTTTAACTTCAATTTGACATATACCACAATTCCCTACAAGGAATATTACCAGAGATATGGTTCGTTTTATGTGATGAGATGTGCGAAATTTTGATAATTAATTATAACTAAAATATATTTTTATCTGGCAAAATTTTGCAGGCACATTTTATTTGATCCACTAAAAGTTTGAGAAAAATCCGGAGACCCCAAGGTCAATTATCATCCGATTTTGTTTGATTTGAAGTTGAATGACTCATAAGTGGATTTTTTCCTGGCCCCGTTTTACAGGTTCATTGCTTCTGTTTTCCTCATTGCAAAGAGTGGGTTCTTCTAAAACAGTGAAGCTCTCTACTTTTATAATTGGAATTGTTCTCTATCTGCCATGGCTCAAAAGTTAGTTTTCGTGATATCTCAGCGGTTACATGATGCGCAAACACTTTTATATTTTTTATGGAATATTTTTATTCAGTCGGGCATGGGTACTTTCCAATAGACAGATCTGACTTTTATGACTCTAGCACCTTTTAAAGTTATTCGACTGTTTCAGATATTTCCTCAACTCCTTGTATTCGGTTTTTGAACTTTGATTTTAGTTGTCACTGGTATAAAATTTAGATGTTAAATTTTTCAGTTTTAGAATTTTATATTAATTAGGGTGATACTACATGATTTTAAAATTTGTTACTTTTCTTGTTTATTTATTTCACAAAATTGATTTATCAGTTAATAATTCTTTTTTTATTTTTGTGAATTTTTGTTTAGAATCGTAGAACACCTACAATGGAATTGGAAAATCCAATGAAACGTTCAATATCAGTTTCTCAACAAATAGGGTATTTCTCTTTTCTACTTTGTTTACTTTTGTCAATTAATCATGTCTTTCTTTTTTTTTTTTTTTTAACTTTAATTGTGTTTAATTGGGGTGAAAAATCTTATGGTATCACATTGTCTCTGTCATGTTTATCTTTTGTCCAAAAGACTCCAGATAAGTTTGAGATTTATCCTTTGATAATATCCATAAAAAAATGAGGATTTTTTTTAGGATTTGCCTATAAGAATTTTTTGATGAGAAATGAAGATGCAATGTATACAAAAATTTTTATAAATATTGAATATTCTGGATATTTCTCAATACATTTCTGAGAAATTTTAAAGTAGATACAGTATATTTTTTAATTTTACTTTTAATGACCATTCTAGATATTTACTCAATACTGTTAGGGCCATAAATGTAAGATGTGCAACTTTTCTTTTTGTAAGTCAGATTTTCTCAATTTGTTATGAACTCTGGTATGTGGATTTTATAAATTTTGTATTAGGCACTCCTGAAAATTGTATATTAAAAGCTGATGAACATTTCAGATATGCCATCATTAGAAATTACAGATGATGAGAACCTTGAACATATAAAAATTTAAATTAATATTACATTTAATGATTTCTCAAACAATTATAAAAATTTAATGTAACAGGCGTAGTAAAGTTAAACAATAACACAATATTAAACGTAGATAAACAATGTGAAGAATTAATAAAGTACATTTAGATGGTAGCATGGTTACTAAAATACGTATCTAGGTGATTAACTTTTTCGTTTTTATTTTATTATATTTTTTTTAAATTTCATTTTATTTCATTTTTTCCTAAATTTCTATTGAGTGTTGTGGGAAAAGAGGTTTTATTAATTTGGTATATACTTTCAAAATTATATTGTAACATTAGGCCAACAGATTGTTAATTTTTGTATTAAAATAATATTAGTGTTTTGAATGCATTTTGTAATCATTGTTTTTTATGTATATAATTTTTTGATTCATGCCATTCAAGATTATTATGAAAAACAAAGAAAATATTTTTTAAATAAATGCAAATTTTTCATCTCTCATTTCAGAAAAAATCATAATGATCTTCTAAATCTAAGCTTCCATAATCCTGCACCATCTAGTGCCTCAACACCAACTGGAGCCTATGGTGGTGGAATTTCTAGTCCTGCAAGCACTAATAATTCGGTACAGAGTCCTGTTAGTACAGGGCAAAGGAGTACTGACACCACACCCACTCCAACTCCCACGAAAGGTTTTATAATTTTTTTAATCTCCCAATTTTTATGAGCATAATTAAAGAATATCATAATATAAAGGGTGTCCAAAAAGTCTGGTAACATGGCAGATATCTCAAAGCTGCCAGGTAGGCAAGATCTGAAAGTGTGGTTTATAGATAATAGGGGGGTGGGAAATTCATTGCTGCACTCAAAGTTGACCTTGACTCCCAAATTAAAGGTCATCCATTTGCTAACTCGAAAACTATTAAAGATAGAGAAAAATTTCCAATTGCTACCCTGTAGAGCAAAACCACATTAGTCTAAAAACAATTTTTAATCACACCCTTCCCCTTGAAAGATTTTGAGAAAATGGGCGAGAAAGAGTCGCTCATGGTCAGGTTCAGGTGGCCAGATTGGCTGAGGTTTCTAACGCATATGAACTGCAGTGAAGCACACCATTGGGAAGGGGAAGTCACAGCTAATATTGTTTTAATATATTTTCTTATGATACGAGGGTTGTTCAAGATAAAAGACTTTGCACCTTGCAAATTTCGCCACTTTCCAAAGAAGAAAGAGCACCTTAAGGGACATGAGTTGCGTTCTGACTACAAGGTGAAAGATGCCATTCAATCCTCGTGTCAACAACAACCCCGGAATTCCTCTCCAATGGGTTCATTTGACTAGTCATGCGTTGGCGCAATGCATGGAAAGGGATGGAGACTATGTCAAAAAGTGAATAGTGCATTACGTGGAGGACAAATGTAAGTATCAGATACAAAAATAATTTTGAAAATCGATTAACAAATAAAGTTATGCACCAGGAGGCAAAAATTCTTTAATAACCCTCGTATATTTAATAAAAAATAAAATCAATAATAGGTTTTAAAAAGAAATGTCAAAAGAACTTTAATTTAGTACGGGGAAAATTTGTAAGTCATAAAACGAAAGGGGCTTATACTGAATGTATTTAGTTTCAAAAGTTGTCAATAGGGGCGTCACTATCATGCCTCATTTGCGTTTACTCAGCTTAGGTTAAACACGGTGACAGTGCAAGAAGTGAGTACAATTGAGGAGCAGTTTGCTGTTGTGCGACTTTTTGGGGACAAAAGGGCTATCTGCAAGGAAATGCTTCAAAATTATCTCCAAATATGGTGATAATTGTTTGTTGGAAAAATTCTCCCAAGGATATTTTGAAACTGCTGATGAAAAACGAGGTCGTCCTTTGAGATTGCTATGGAAGAACCATCCATAAAGCCCGGTTTTTCTGTCGAGAAGGTATCAAAAGACTAGTATGTAAATGGAGCAAATGTATCAACAACTGTAAAATGAGATTATATTAATGTGCAAATCTAGCTGTGTTTCACATTTTTCTCCCATTTAGTGTATTTTAACTTGCCATTTGTGACTTATCACAGACATCCTCTCATATTTACAGAGACCTTCCACTGGTGAATGCTATCATCACTTATTGCATGAAATAATATCTTTAAAAGCAAAATTCTTCAAGTCTAGAATGGCAGGCAGTAAAAATTAAATCATATTTGTTCCTTTTCATTATTTCAATAAACTTATAACCAGCACTTATTAAAATTTATCCATCATTTTGCATATAGGTATAAATTCTTAAAATTAAAATTTCCTCAACAATATTTTATTTGTGATAATTGAAGCCCTGTATAGTAAAAAAAAAAAACCTACTAACTTCTTTCTAGATACAAACTCTGTATAAATCTAAATATTTTACTTTTTTTCCATGCCCATTGTTAGAAATAAAACTGACTAAAATTATTACTTAGAAATAATTGTAAATTATATCAATTTTTAACACAACAAAAAGCTTGGAACATATTGATAACATTTTATTTTAATTTATTTGTATCATTTTCTTAGAATTAGGAGAATTGCACAATTTTCTATTTTCTGAGCTCAGTGATCTTCCTCCTGCTCTTCCTCCCAAGCATTCCCAGCAAACAACTAGTAGTCGTGGTAATAATTCATCTGGACTTGTCTTGCCAAGACCACCATCACGTCGGGCTTTAGAAGTAAATATAAAAAAAACATGAAAAAATATTTAAGAATTTGTTCAAAAATCAATATCATAAAGATGTTTGTGTTTTACTTAATTTATTGATCAATTACTCAAGTTACACTAATACAGCTTTTTGCAATTGGTAAAATGTAGTTTGCAATTGAAAAAATAATCTTTTTAAATGAAAAAATGTAGTTTTCAAATGAAAAAATAATCTTTTCAAAATAATAAATGTAGTTTTCAAATTGGAAAATAAATAAACAAAAAATCATACAATTTAAATCAAAGAAACAAAATAATTTACATAATGAAATTAAAAAAGCGTTCCTGTTACCCCCCTCTCCCTTGCCGGTTATTACAGCTTTTTGCAATTGCAAAAAGCTGTAACACAGACCTGCGATGAAAAAAATACAGGGGAATTGATAGCTTAATTTTATGTATTTTTTGGTGCTGATTTTAAAAAACATAATGATAAATTTCTATGACGTCAGGATTTCTTGAAAAATTCAATTTTACTTGGATATCCGCAAGCTTATGAATGTTAAAGAATTTGAGACTAGCATGACAACAAAGGAAAAAGAAGCTTGGATTGCTTTCAAAGATGTCATCAGTAAATTTCTGGGTAATCACAAGTCTGGGCAATCACAATTGCCGGACTATAAACAAATTGTAATGAATATGCTGGAAAAATTTCAAGCATTGGGTTGCTCCATGAGTGTCAAAATACATTTCCTTCAATCACATGTGGACCTTTTCCCTGAAAATTTAGGATCAATCAGCGAAGAACAGGGTGAAAGGTTCCACTATTGCCAGATAGTACATGCAAAATTGTTCGCAAGAATTCCTTTTCAAATAGGATTTTAGCAAAAATATCAATATCGATTTTACAAAAAAACCTGACGTGATGGAAAAAAAATGGAGGTCATTTTTGAAAGCACACCAAATAACATAAAAATCCGCGAAAACTTCTCTTGTATTTTTCAAAAATTTCAATTTCGCAGGCCTGTGTAATTGTACTGCATCGGTATGATTGTATGAGATGTGGTTGCCATAAAGCACTTTCTATAAGTTGCTAAAGTGGAATTGCTTTGTATTTTAACGTGAATATTGAGCAATAAAATAAATAGATGTAAATTTGGAAGGAATTCAGTGAATTTCCATTGTTTATAGGAACTTCAGCTAAACTTTAAATTCTCAAATTTATAAATTAAGGGATTTGCAGAATAAAACCCTTTTTGGTAAGTCTGTTCTTTAGATCAGTGACTGCCAACTTCTTTACACTATGGGGCCTCATCATAGTATTTTCTGTGGCGAGGACCGCAGTTTCACATGACACTTTATGTTTATACTAAACACTCATGACATCCCACCCCATAAATCTACAAATTTTAACACCCAACAGATGTTAATACCTGCCTTTTAGAGGGCCACATGAAAATACTTTGTGGGCCACCCTTTGGCAATCACTGCTTTAAATTATGTAAACCGTGGCCTTCGAGATATTAGACCTCCGCATTGCCTCTCATTTCAATGCTTTTCTCCGTGCCAGCGGAAGTTCAACTTTTTAACGCTAGAGGGGGATCATCAGGGACAAAACAAGGGTGGATTCAAGCTTAATCTATAGAAGCTACAGACGTTGATAAAATTATTTCGTGAATTTAGAGGAAAAACAAACACTTCGAACGCAGTTTTTTTTTTATTAATTTGTATTTTGCTTTTCATTGATTATATATATTTGTAATTTATGTTTTTTGTATTCTCTCATTGAGATATTTCGTTGATTTTAAAGTGCTAATTCGTTGCGCCTGTGTACTGCACACCTTTGCCTCCCTTAACCACGCCCCTGATTCAGTGTTAGTGTAAACTTCGTTGTTTTCAGAGGCCATGTGTTATTAAATTAATCATTTAATAAGAGTACTTTATTTTGAAATTATTGAAATCCAATTTCGCTTTATGCTGTCATCAGCCCGAAACCTATATTAACAGGTATTTAGTCGTCTTGTTTTTTTGAGTTGAATGTACATTCAACAGCCTGTTGTTGGATGTATCAATAAAATCGATAATAGTACAGACGATCTCGTTCGATAAATCGTCTAGAGCATGATATCAAAAAACAGATGAAGGTAGGTAATCGAACGATTACCCCTCCCTCTTCATCTGTTCTTGATGATATCGAATCGGGGTAATCGTTTTTTTCGAAATCTGTTAACCAACGTCAGGAGACGTTTTTTGAGTCAGAACGCAATAGACTCAAATCGGCCCACATATCAATGATTGTTTTTATGCAGACCATTCCACATGACGTGTGGTGAAAAGTAGTTTAGCATTGTGTACGTTATTTTAAAATGATTGATAAAACCAAGAACGGATGAAGATACGTGTGTGAATTCATAAAATATTCAGTGAGGGTTTTATCGTACGCCATACCTCAGCTGTTCAAATTAATGATGAAAAATAGGAAAGAAAATTCCACACCCTGGATTTGAACCAGGAACCTTTGGCTCAGACTGCCAACGCACCAAAGGTTTCTGGTTCGAATCCAGGCTGTGGAATGTTTTTTCCTATTTTTCATCATTCAGTTCTTTGAGAGTGAAAGCAAAAGCCAGAAAGATTCTGAATGCTTCAGCTAGCTTCAGAATGCATTCACATCCCATAGCAACTGCCAGAAGACCATCTTAATTAGGGAATGTTCATAAACACGCAGTCAATTTTTTTTTGGGAGGGGATGGTCAGAATTTGACCATTTATAATTTACAAAGGGAGGGAGGGAGGATCAAGCAATGACCATGTGGTCAAATTCATTTTAAAAAGTTTCAAAATTCTGCATTTTAATATCTTTGTTGGAAGGGGGTTAATTTCTCTGACCATGTAGGCTAATTTTTAAGGGGCTAGGTTCAAATATGACCACCAGTGACCACAGGGGAGGGGGGGGTCATATGAACTGTCCCTTACCTTGAAATTTGATTATCATACTTTTTATAGTTGATCAGATCTTAATCTGGGAAAACTAAATTTTTCAGATTATTTACTGATTCGAATCTTATTGCTTTCGATTTGGTCACATAATTGCAGTTTTACATTCGTTTATTATATAAGTCCATGTTCATAAACAGTATCGAATTTATTGGTGTAAAATGCGAAAAAATTTAAAAAAAAAAAATTACCTTTATGGGTGGAGGAGGGATCGAACACGAAACTTCGGATTGCAACCACGAAAAAATTATAGGTTATAAGAAAGTTGAAAAGTTGCAAAATATTGTTGGAATAAGGAAAAATTATTTGATTACAAACTTTTTCCTAAATAAATAGAGAGAAAAAAATGTTTAGCAAATGTTAATGTTATTTTAGACTGTTTTGTCTAAAAACGTTTTATATTTAAGTCTCTTTTTTTAAAATATTTCAGTCTACAAAGTCTCTTTTTTAAATATTTTAGTCTACAAAGTCTTTTTTTTTGATGCCCTACTATGTGCCGATCCCTGTCCAGTATTCGAGATTTATGTTTAGTCTTAGCCCTGTTTGTCTAAAGCAGTTGATTAACCAAAAGTAAAATTGTAGCAACTTACATAGAAATATTAAAAATGTTGGTTTTCTGTTTATTTTTAGCCATGTGCGACATCAAGGGGAAGAGTAAGCCCAATTTCACCCATGAGTCGAGCTGAGAGTGTAAGCAGTATTAGTAGCGAGTTTAGATCAGGTACAATGTCAGTTGGTTCATCACGGGGACCTAGTCCACTTACAATTGGAATGTCCGATACAGTTCCTCTTGCTGTTGCTTTCCAAGAAATAGCTCATGCGTACTTCAAAGGCACAGACGAAACAAAGTAAGATTTCAATAAAGATATTTGAAACATTTGTTGTTGTATTCCAATTTTAAAAAAATTTGTTAACGTACAAACGGAAATGAAATAAGTTTAATGAAGAACTTTTATGAATTTATTGAGAAATAATATTTGCTCGTTTGGAAGTAATTTGCAATTAGATTGCTACATTTTATTCATTCATTTTTGAGGGTCACTCCAAAAATAATGCGCGTTTGTAGGAGGGGTATAGACAGGGTGGTTGAAACATCTACCCTTCATATTACTTGATAACTATCATAGAATTTAAAATTCTGTTAATTCCCTCAAATATCCTATTGGAAGTAGATGGGTTATCTGTTGGTTTTCTTCTGATAACATGATTAGACAACTTGGATATCTACAAAGTTTATCTTGTAAACCATAACAGATAGGGGCCCATTTTTAGTTACAAACTTGTTCTGCATTCTCATGTGAACACGTAAAAAAATTGCCAAATTGATGCTCAAAAATGAACTGATACAGTTCTACATGCAAATCATGTCACATGCCCATCCAGTTTTACATATTTCTCACATGCAAATCATTGTACAGTACAATGGCTAAGTACACAGTTAAGGAAATCACTACCATATTCTGGATTCTCCTCGCATTGACAGATGTGTATAACTGTAAGAGGAATGTTATGCGTGACGTTCTACAGCTGCCAAAGTGAACTTGTGTGGTCATCATTCTGCTAAGTGAAGATGGACTGAGCTGTGGAAAATCAAGAGTGCACCATGACAACGCACAAAATCAATCGTCTCTGCTTGTTGGTCAATTTCTGGCTGCTAAAGAAGCGTCATGCTCTCTAGACTTGGCTTCGGCAGATTTTTTTCCTCTTTTTACCAGAGTGATTTCGCACGTTCACTTTGGCAGCTGTAGATCACCAACGGATAAAGGAAGAATGGCGTGTCAAACAACATTTTATTGCCACTTAACAGGAGCTTAGTTGGTGCAATGATTCGTTTACTATGGTAAAAGTCCAGTCTTTTTTTTTTTTTTTTTTTTTTTTTTTTTTTTTTTTTTTTTTTTT
>JAHWFO010070916.1:0-11995 GCA_023313115.1 Rhysida immarginata | reverse complement strand
TGGGTTGCTTCAAGCCATATCTATGTGTACATATTTAATATGTCACAACATTGTTGATGTACCAGGAAAAAAATCGGTAACTTTAGATTGTTTTTTCCCTATAACATTAGACTCACAAAATTTTTGAAGTATTAAAACAGACTTAAAAGTTTCGTCATTAACGTCTGGAATGCTTTGAACATAGCTGTGAATAACATCTATAGCTGCAAATGCTTCTTGAAGGCTTGCTGGGTTATCTTCAGAAACTTCATCCTCATTGTTGTCGTCACCTTCATTTTGAAGATCAATTTCTTCAACTGTCGCATTCAGTATTTCGTCAACAATGTCCTTATCAGAAGGAATGTCAGCAATGATGACATCAGAGTCGACTTCCACAAAGTCTTCAAAAGAACAATCCACATCTATGTGAGTTCTGAATGTGGACCATTCAAGTGTCGACAATGGGAAGTCATCATCTTCATCCCACTCTGAAGCAGCATCACCATCTTGAACAATCAGAGAATCTTTGATGAAGCCTGCCTTTCGAAAGCAGTTTGAAATCGTTATTGTCTTAACATCATCCCATGCTGCATGCAGATCTCTGATACAGTTCAGAAGATTGATCTCTTGCAGTGAACTTTTTTCTTCAAGCCCGCGAAGAATATGACGAACAATTCGCTTTCTGTAAAAATGCTTCAAATTCTTTATAATGCCCTGATCCATAGGTTGAAGCTTTGAAGTGGCATTAGGTGGTAAGAATACAATCTTGATAGCATTCAATTTTTTAATCAGAACTGTGGGATGTGCGAGACAGTTGTCAACAAACAGAAGGATATTCCTTTTCTCAGCTTCAAACTTATTGTCCAGTTTTGCAAGCCAGGACTCATAAATTGCACCAGTCATCCATGAATTTTTGTTGCTTTCATACCAGACTGGCAGGGACTTAACACCAGCAAAGCAACGTGGCTTCTTGGATTTGCCAATAACCAGGAGTTTAACTTTTTCAGTCCCAGACATGTTGGCTGCCACCATCACGGTCACTCTTTCTTTGTGTCTCTTGCCCCCATGGCATTTCTCATTGCGGAAAGCCAAAGTCTTGTTGGGCAAACACTTGAAGAATAATCCAGCTTCGTCAGCATTAAAGATGTCCGATGGTTCGTAATTTTCCAGTAATGATGGCAGAATATCACTTCGATATTTTTGACACTCAATGTCGGAAACAGCAGCACTTTCACCACAAATTGTTTTCTGGATAATTCCATTCCTACCTTTGAACTTGTGTAGCCAACCGGAGCTTGCTTTGAAGTCACTATGGCCGAGCTGCACTGCAAATTCTTCAGCTTTTTCTCGAATCAAAGTTCCAGATACTGGCACGTGTTTTGCACGGGCACCTTCCACTCATTTCAACATTCCTTGTTCAACATCAGGCAAGGCTGATAATTTCAGGCGTTTGCGACTTGGTCCAAAAGCACTTTCCTCAGTAGCATGCAGAATGCTTTCTTTATTCTTCAGGATCGTTGAAAGGGTATTGGGAGGAATCCCAAAATCTGCAGCAATTTCCTTCTTCTTTCTTGCTCCTTTTTCAACCTCTTGGATTAGTTTTAACTTTTCAGCAATGGTCAAAGTTTTACACACACATTTTGATTGAGACATGGCTTTGCAATGCAACAATCCAGGCGAGTGCAATGAGGGAGAGTGTGATCACGTGCAACGATGGAGAGTGTGATCACGTGCAATGAGGGAGAGTGTGATCACGTGCAATGATGGAGAGTGTGATCACGTGCAATGAGGGAGAGTGTGATCACGTGCGAGCACGTGAGCAAAACGTGTTATCGTGTAACATTCAGTACTTCGAGTTAAAGAGGCAAAATAACAGCAGATTTTCATCTTCTAAAATTTAAAATGACTTCAAAATATAGAGAAATTCGACTTACCGAAATTCGAGTTAAAGAGAAAAAAACACAGAAATGTGTTAAAGCTTTCGTTCGGTAATTTGATTTTGATTCGAGTTATGGAGGTTATTTATATATATAAATATATATAGTGACCTTGTTAGGTGTTATTTTCACTTGTTGTTTCTCATTGATGAAAGAGACAGAGCACTCCGAAATGTAAATATGAGTTTTTCTTTTATAAAATTCATTTATGTGGAATAATGGTTTCGTTTCTTCCTCCATTGTTTTCCTGGTGTCCAAAGTTTTGGCTGTCTTATATTTCTATTAACTTACCTGTATATATATATATATATATACAGCGGTGTTTAACCAATTAGAAAAATTATTTGACAGTATCAAATAACAAGGCTGCTATATATAGCAGTGTTAGCCATTAAGAGAAATTATTTGACAATGAAGGAAACTAAAGCCATCCAATCGGCTGGTATAGGACCAGTGTCATTATTCAGCAACCAATTGGATGGCTTATGCTTGGCAATTTGAACAGAATTCTAGGAGAGGTAGCAATTTCTCATCTTTAATAGAGTGGATAATTTTAAAGCCATCTGTCGAGAAATTATAGCATTCTTATAAAATATAATCTGCAAAAGCAGTTATATCCCATTTCCCATTTTTAAGATAGGAAATATGCTCCTTCATTCTAGTTTTTACCCCTCTTTTTGAATGTCCGAGATAAAACTTACTGCAAGAGGCACATTCAAACTTATAAACCCCTGGGCAGGATTCTGTGGGAGTCGTATCTTTAACATCTTTATCTTTAGCTTTCTCCTCAGAGTATTCGAACTTTTGAAAGCTACTTTATACATGTAGTTTAATTTTTTGCAAATCCTTTTAAGACCTCTATTCAAATTTACATTGTACGGAAAGATAATTGTTTACAAAAATCTTTTTGACGTTCTTCAAGGAAATGACTTTTTTTAACGCCCCTTGTCTCTATATCGTCTTTATTAATTTTTCCATAATCTGGTCTTCATAGCTGTTGTATCTGGCATACTGTTAGATATACCTTAATTCAGTTTTTCTTGAATCATCATGGAGCGAAATCAAACACATTCTACAGAGTAGATGGTGGAAAGCCACCAATTTTTGAGAATAATAATGATTGGAGTCATCCTTAATATATACAGGGACAAAGTCATTCTTCCGGTGGATGTCAGAAGATAGTGAACTTCCAGATTTTTCAATAACAATATCTGAAAGAACGTGTTTGATTCTGCTTCTATTAAATTAAAACCACATACATGTATTAGGTTGTTGCAAAATAAATGGCCGATTGCATTTTGCAGATGTAGGCGAGTCGGTATGCAAATTCAGGGTTCGTGCTAGGCCAAAATATCAACGAATCAATTTGACTCCCAAGCTTGAAAACTGCGAGTCATATTTCAGAATATGTGAGTCAAAATTCAGATTCTTTTTAACTTCCATATTTTACATGCATCCACAATCTCTATAGTTACTGCTATAGTTAATTAGAAATTTAAACAAGACCGCATGTGACAAAATGATGTGAGGTTAAAATGTGGTGAGAAAGATATGAGCCGATGATATCCAAAATTTAACAAGTCAATTTTGACTCGCTGTTCAAAAAATCCCGAGTCAATTTATAGCAAAAATGCCCATTTGACGCGTAAATTGCGAGTAAGCGTGAACCCTGCAAATTATTTCTCGATTAATATAACTATGTGACACGTTAATATAACTATGTAGTTCTTCTCTTTAAGCTGATGCTAAAAACTTGTTCAAATGCCTTACATTGTGAAAGATTAGATCAATTTTGCTAATGCTATCTATACATCAATTTATTGCAGGAGTTCAAACCTGGCCATAATGCTGTTGAAGCAACTCGAAATGTTAACAATGTATGGGGTGATGGCACAACTTCTCAACATATATCCCACAGATGGTTTAAAAAATTCCATGGCAACAATACCACTACAAAATGAGGATGGTCGCAGCCATCCCTCGAAAGTCGATGACAACCAATTGAAGACATTAATCCGGCGTATGTGCGGTGGAGTGTCACATACCACAACGTATTTCTTGAAATTTTCCAGTTTGTTTTAAAGTTTTGTTATTTTATAATTTATTATTAAGCTTATAAATTGCTATGGTGAATCAATTTCACTAAAAAAAATTAGTTTAACAATAAAAAAATAAAGAGAAAGCATGATTTTTTTCCCTTCATTTAAAATAAATATAAATAAATGAAAGAATTTTATTTCTATTAGAAAAAATTTAACTATTACAAAAGGAAATTTAATACTGGAGTTAAAATAAAAGCATGAAATAGTATGTAACCTAAATTATGACTGCACAATGTTTTGTTTTGCATCCTGCAAGAATATTTTTCAAAATATGATATTACATGTTCCAAACACAAGAATTGCTTACATCTTTGGCAGGAATATTTAGTTTTTCTGTCTTTATATCTCAGACATAATAAGGATCTTCCTAAAAACATTCATTAATATCACATAAACAAGAAAACAGATAAAAACATATTATATTATTGGCAGAAGTAATGCAAAGAAGCCTACTTTTGCTAGAATTTTATGTCACTGCATTAGTGCGGTGGGGTGTGAGAAACCAAAACAGAAATCAACACGTGCTTACATGATGAAGTCTTCAACCAAAATGAATATAACTTCGTGTACGTTATCTATGGTTGTGTGTCAAAAGGTATATAAAAAGCCACAGTTGACAAACTACGCCAAGTTATGATAAAATCAAAAAGAAAAGGTCTGGGGTTTCAGACACCCCACCGCACTAACGCCGGGTTAATCGAAGCCAACCCACATAAATCCACACGAGAAGTTACCGAAGAGCTCAACATATACCATTCTACAGTCGTTCACCACTTGAAGCAAATTGGAAAGGTGAAAAAGCTTGATAAGTGGGTGCCCAAATTGCACCAAAAGAAGGCTATGGTGACTGTTTGATGGACTGAAACTGGACTCATTCATCACAGCTTCCTGAATCAGGATTAAACCATTACTGCCCGGTCATACGTTCAACAAATCAAAGACGTGCATTAGAAACTTCAACAACAATGGCCAGCATTAGTCAATCGGAACCCATCTTTCATCACGACAACGGTCAGCTGCTTGTCGCAATGGTCACTCGACAGAAGTTAAATGATCTTGGCTACGAAACTCTTGATCATCTAGAATACTCACTTGGTCTTTTGCCAACTGATGCCACTTTTTCAAACACTTCGACAATATTTTGTGTGGGAGATGCTTCAAAAACCACGACGATGCGAAAACTGATGTTCGTCGCCTCCAGAAGTCCAGAATTCTACACCACTGGAATAAATATGCTCGTATCTTGTTGGCAGAAGTGTGTCAACTACGCTGGATGTTAATTTGATGTTGTTTGAAACGAGTTAATCTATTTTAAAGTAGTCACTACACATCAGCCATTAATTTTGCACCAATCTAATATTAACAGGTTGTATTTACATGGGAATAGTTTCTAAGAGGACAGGACCAAAAGGAAAACATGCAGTAAACAGAAACACATTAAGTGAGTACATATTAATGGGGTTTGACTGCAAATTGTCTTGCCCTTAACATTTTATTACAGTTCATGGCAAACTCAGAATAAATATGTGTGTACTCTTACATATAAAAATCCTCAAATTCTGGAGCATTCTAGAATATACTTACGGCCAGTGGCATGGTGCATTCAAATGCTTTTTTTTTTCTAGCTTTGTTACTTAAAAGTAAAAAATTAAAGTCTTTTTAATTATTTGTTTATTAAAAAGGACTTACTAAAAATTAATTCAAAGGTAATATACTTTGGTAAAATGTCAGATGAATTACCGGTAGTCAAATAGGGAGTAAATGAGACCTTTTTACAAAGTTAGATCAACATTAGTTAAGTTTGAATGCTATTATTCTTGAATTTCAATTTAGAGCAATCTTGCTTTATTTATGAAGACATGTATTACCTGCATTATGATGGAATCCTTCTATATTCGTATAAAATTTTTAATTTCTAAAATTCACCTTAATGAAATGTTTTTCATTCTTGTGGATAACATTCCCATCTTTTCCAAGAAAGAAATCATCGAGATGAAGTAAAGATTCATTATCTTGGATTTCATGAGTTTTCCTATCTTGCATAGCAGAGCCACGGCCAAGAATGCTGAAACACATCAACAGCATTGAGAGATTAAAAAAGAAATCAACTTTCTTTTAAAAATGAGAAGTAATAAAAAAACAAGGAAAAAAATTAACTGTTCAATTAATCAATTAAATCATAAAATTCATTAAATCTTAAAATAAATAAATTCTGTGGAACTTTGGTTTTCAAACTTAATTCATTCCAGAAGGATGTTTGAAAACAAATTAATTTCTCCCATAAGAAACAATGCAAAAATTGAGCTAATATGTTCCAGATACCTAAACCCAATGGTTTGAACCAATAAAAGTATTTAACGTCTTCTTAATACAGTAAAATATAGTCAAACCTGTTCATAGGTAAGTGAAATCGATCCAATGCAGAGTAATAGGAAATGGTGAGTGGCCTATCTGATAACCTAATGAGACAGGTTCTGTAAATGGAAATTATGCCAAATGTAAATTGTATCTTGCAAACCGTAACATATAGGACAAAACTTGTAACTTCAAAGTTGCAGAGCATGAAATTCTGAACAGTTTAATAAAAAATTTATCAAAATCACTAGAAAATCAAGTTGTGTCTTGCTACAAATGGAAGGCATCATGGTTAGGATCGTATGCGACTCATTTTGTTTATTGTTTCTTTCAGTCATTTTTCATTTGTTTTTCTATTCAGTTTTGCATTTATTTGTTGTTTTAATACAGTACTGTAGTTACATATTTATTTTCAGTTTTTGGCTCAGTTCCTAAGCTTTCAAACCAGCTTGGATAAAAAAATAAGAATTTTCATTCCAGGCTATGATGCCTTGATTATACTTTCTTTTAAAATCCTTTCAATTAAACAATTTTGACAGTGATTCATTATAACATTACCTTCAACACAAGGACTTCTAAATTGATACTGATGAGGGTGGGATATTGGTGGGTTTTTTTTGTTTGCTTTTGTTAATTTTCTACTGAAAAGTTCACCCAATTTTGATGAACTTTTTTAAATGATCAGAATTTTATGTTCAGCAACTTTGCAGTTATGGATTTTGTCGTTATGGAATGGAGAGTTCTCTGTATTGTCCTTCTTGATGATACAGATGGAGGCCTTGCAAAGAAAACTACTTATTGGAAAAGAAAAAAACATAATTCCAACTGGTTTTGCCTTTTATTAATGGCTTTGTCAAGGATACAAATGAAAAGGAACATGCCTTCTATACAGAATATGATAGTACAGTCAGTCAGTGATTGGTTGGATACAAAATCTGTGTCTGTTTGTATCTTGTCTCTTTTTTTGTATCCATGCCAAAGTCATGAATAAGAGGCAAAACCAGTCGAAATGGTGTTTTTTCTTTCCCAATATGTACTGCAAAGCCTTCATCAACTTCAGCTAAGGTTTGCAAAATGCAAAACGGCCTAATTTCAGTGGCGTAACTAGGGCACAGCATGGGGGGGGGGGTAGGCACCAGATTGATGTTACATAATTACAAATGAATGTTCCCCCTCTTAAATGCGCTTCAGGTTTCATTCTGAAATGTAATATTTGGCCCCTGCTTGCCTCCCCCCCCCTCTCTAACTATGCCACTGCCTAATTTACACATTCAGGTTCTGCCTGATTAACCATAGATAGACCACTCACTACTATTTTCAAGTAAAAATACACCGAGAGATTTCAAGAATAGCCCAGAATGATAATGAAGTCCTAATTAGGTATTTAAGAATATAAAAATATGAAACAATAATGCAAAATATCCAATTTTGAGAATTAGACCACTACTTCCCACCTCAAATTGCACCCAGAGAGTTGCAGGAAGTAAGCAAAAAAAAAACAAAAAAAAGCCAACAAACAAACGAGATAATACATTAGGTTATGTACTATCATTTGTTATATTAAAATTCCGAAGGACTGGAGGGATGGGAAGAACTAATACAGAGAAAAAGTAAGCAAAAAGGGGGGGGGGGGGGGGGAAAAAGCCAATAAAACTTTTTTTTACTAAAAAAAATTTGTGTTGGAACAAAAAAAAAGTAGAAAAATGCAGATCGATAGAATATTCTCAAGCCTGCTTATTTGACATTCCTGTAATATTAACCTTTGTTGAAATGTGTTTTAAATATAAAAAGAATATTCATTCACCTTTCACTGAAACTGTTGGCAGCTTTACTGTCATATTGATTCTGTTGCGCAAGATATGACAAGCCATGATCATATTCCATATGGAAACGAAAGGCTTGAAAACTATTAAATAGGCGAACATTATGAAGGCAGTGTTTACAATGATAATGCATTGTTTCTGCAGTATTAAATCAATGCTCTTTTCTGCATCTACATTTTACCTGTAACACGAAAATACATATACATTAATAAGATATTCAAAATAGATTTTGGCAGTGCTCTGAATAACAATTCATGAAAAACAAAGCAATCATATAAAAGGGGGCAAAAAATATAAATCAACACCTTAATGCACAAAAAACTGAGCTTAAAAACTTTATTGATAAACGCATCACACAATGGCTGTGAAATATGCTTATCTAACTATCACCACAGGAGCACAAAGCGCTCAACACTAACGCCCAGACACTTCAAGAGCAACTTTGACGAAGATGTTGACTGTGATGCTTGCATACAAAACCTTAGTGCTGCCAATATATATAGCTGTATCTATGTGAAATATCACATCTTTTAAGTCTATATATGGAAAAATAATAACACTATTTTGAAGTGTGTACACGTTTATCAACACTGAGTTCTAGCTAAAACAGTATTAGTTAAAAAGGTCCTACAGTAATCCTTGATATTTCCTTAGCTTACTACTGAAATCTCATATGTTTCATATTACTTTATTTACAGATAAGGATAAAACTGTATTTTACCCTTATTTTGTTTACGCATACAAGTTTCCCATTTGTGTCTGTAGATATATCTACACTGCGTCTTAAATAGGACTGATGGTTTTTAAAATGGAGCAGGAAAAACTTGTGAAAATTAATAAAGTTATTCTTGCAAGAAATGAATGTGCGAGGTCAGGATTTTATTTTGGTATGTTTCCTTGTGTTTTGCGAACTGATCTTTTCGGAGTGCATAATAAAATTCTTAACAGCCTGTATATTTGTTGCAGTCATGACCGACCAATGTCCAATAATGCCTGCCAACTCATATGCAACACTCCCGATTCGTGAAAATTTCTCGTACAACTGTTTTACTGTATTTGGATGAGTTGGCAGGCATCACTGAACATCCGCAGTTGGCCCTAGTGGCACCAAACATGCAAGCTGTTAAGAATATCATTACATGCAGTCCACAAAGATCAATACCGAAAAACACAAATGTACCAAAACAAATTCTTGGCCTAACACATTAATCTCCTGCAAGTTAACTTTAATAACTGTCACCATTTGTCTGCTCTTCCATTTTAAAAACCTTCAGTCTATAAAGTGTGTCCAAAAAATATAAAATTACCCATACAACTGTAAAGTGCTCTTATATATTATTTATTTATTTAATGTATAACAATCTGAACATTTTTATTTCTTTGCAATGGTTTGGTCCCATTCAGGTTGTTGATAAAAATTAAATGAAATATTATATACAGGGTCTTTATAACAGGGTTGTTTGTTTTAAACATGTTTTAAAACAAAATGTTTTAAATCAAATGTTTTAAAACAAAAAAAAAATGATTTAAAACATGTTTCAAACCAAAAAAGTTTATTCAGAAACAAAAACCATTAACAAAACTTGTGAAATTTAAGGAAAAAATGCTTATGACAGGAATATATTCTGTCTACAAAGAAAAATAAGGCTGGAATGAATTTTGGTTTTTGAAATCAAACACTACTGACAAAAAAAAAAACAAACTGATGCTTAAAGTTATTTAAACTTTACCACACATAACTACTTTATACCAACAAGGGCAGAACCAGGTCTGCTAAGCTTGAATTTAACTGAAATTTAAACATGTTGTTACGCACCCCTCCCACTGTTATATGGGATAGTAACTCATGTTAACGGCATTAGTTTATGAGATATAACTATTTAAAATTAGTCATGTTGGCTATTGATGTATATTTACAAATTCGGACAGTTTGATGTTCTAGTAGTCTATGTGGTTATATGGGTAAGTCAATAGATTACAATGGTGAAGTAGGGATGGGTGATATTTTCTAAAATATCGTATTTCGATATATCATATCGCTTGATCAGCGATATTATATTTTCGATATTATCGCAAAAAGTCCGATATTTATCACGATATATCGACAATTTTAAAACTTAGCTAAATTAATGCAGTCAAAGTAACACCTGAAAGTGAAGTGAATAAAGAAAGAGTTTGAAAAACAATCAAAGTTTTATTACAATCAGAGGGTCTAGCAAAACGATCTCGTAAAATTCCCTGACTTTTTCGGTTGATCACGTTACTTTCCCTGATCATAAGCAGCAAAAAAAATCTATCTTGATAGAATATTATTGATATTTTTCAAATTTTTCGTTCCTATTTCGCATTTTTTTTTGCTGAGTTTGTAAAATTCCCTGACTTTTCCAGGTTACAGAAAATTCCCTGACTTTTCCAGGTTTTCCCGGTCACTAGTCACCCTGTACAATGTATATATACAACATCTTATATAAGTCTTACAAAAAAGTTAAGTGCACTGTCACAAATCAAAGCATCTCGTCCTAAAGGTCATCACTGAGTGAACTTAAAAATAATAATTTGGAAATTCTTTCGGGTTTCAACCCATTACGACTTTCTGTTACAATATTGCCTGCCTGGGAAAACAATCTTTCCGCACAGATATAGCACATGAAAGAAGATATTTCAGTCTTATTTTTGACGGAGTTTTTTCAGTGAGAACCTATTTTCTCGGAGTTTTTTCAGTGGAAATGGAAGTATGGACTGCCCTTTAGGGAACTTTCAATAGTCAAAACTTACAGTTATCATTAGAAACAATTTTTATATCATGATCACTTTTAGGAGTTGGTGTTCGAGTTCTAATGCTTGTTGGTTTACTAACTTCACTTGCCTCAATCAAAGCTGATAAATTTTTATGACGGTTCCAAGCGTGGCTCTTTAAATTGGAGGTGTTTCCGCTAGTTTTCACTTGTCGGGCGCAATGAATACACTGGAAGACATTCTTCTTATCTCTTTTTCAGATCCATTTTGTCACCTTGTAGGCGAAAAGGCGCCATTCTACAGCCCCCTACGTGGTGGCCACACATAAGGAAATTATCATACTTTTAAGAAAATTTTTTAGCAAAAGAAAAAACAAAAAGAGAATTTTGATTTTATAATATTTGACTAAACAACCTTTTTAAATGCGCGTTGAATAAGGTAGTGTCGCCGATGAATTAGATCACGAAATTCTAGTACATGCAAGATAATAGGTAACGTACAGTGTTGCCAGGTTTTGAAAACGGAAAGTGCTACAGTGCCATATGAATTATGCTACTTTATGCTACAGACCCATCTCAATTATGCTACGCTTTATGCTATATATTAGCCTGTCATAAATTACAACTGTTTTTGCCAAACTCAAAAGAAATAAACCACTACTTATAATTTAAACCTTTTATTAACAACAAAGTTTCAAATGTTTGCATTCATACATTCAAAATTTTCATTTTCACTAATATTTTGATATATATCGTTATTAAAACGTGATAACATTGCAGTTGATGGTGTAAATGTTGTGCATGTTCCATCATCATCATCATGTATATGTTCCATAATTAGAATTTCACATTGAATGCACAACGGTCCACGTGCATTTAACACTGCTCATGCAACAACAATTTAAGCATAGTAAATAATATTTCAAAATAAATAAATAATCACATGGTAGCATGATCTTACCTTAATTAATGATGGGCAATCGTTCGTCGAGTTAAGCCGCCATGCAGTACAGTAGCAGCAGTGGGTACCGACTTAATTCCATGCAGAGATTTCTGGGTTTATA
>JAHWFO010070879.1:586523-609493 GCA_023313115.1 Rhysida immarginata | reverse complement strand
GTGTAAGGCTAGGTAAATGCTCAAGTTGAACAATAGACGGCCTTACATATCGTTTTACTTGGCGGGGGTTTTTGGGCACGGGGTACATCACCATCGGCTGGATGTTTTTCTGGGTAGGTTTTAAACATGGTAAGGTGTTATGATCTACCTTATAACCTAAAAACTCTACTTCATTTACCGCGAATCGCGATTTAATGAAGTTCACCTTTAGGTTACAAGATCGCAGCCTATGTAACACGGTGTCCAATACACGCAGGTGTGTTTCCAGATCGGAAATTCCCACTATAATGTCATCCATATAGTGGAAACTCCAGGGTTCGATGGTGGAATTAAGAACCCGATCGATGATTGATTGCGCACCATTTTTGATTCCAAAGGGAACCACAGTGAAACAATAGGTGCCCATCCCGGGTACCATAAAAAAAGTTTTCTCTTGAGACTCCCGGTCAAGTGGAATTTGCCAATAAGCCGACTTAAGATCCAATACGGAGTAAACTCGTGCATGATGTAGTTTACGTATTATCTGATCGATGGGTAGCGGATAATAGACCATTGGCTTAGTTAGTCGGTTCAACGGACGTGCGTCAAAAACAAACCTATACTCCTGACCTCCCTTTTTCTCGATTAGAAAATAAGGAAGCGACCAAGACGTTTCTACACGTCTGATTACCCCCTGTTGCTCCATTTCTAAGACTGTCTGACGAAGGATAGGAATTTTCGCGTGGGATTGCGGATAAAGACGTATTTTTACTGGAGGATTATCTCCCGTGTCGATAGAGTGGGTGTATCCTGGAAAAAGATCAGTTATTTTGGCCATATCCTGTGCCATAGTTTCTATCAAAAAATTAATTTTCTGTTGTATACGCTCTTCATTTGCGTCTTCTGAATGAACGGGGATCAATGCCAGTGGCAGTTGTAAAGTTAATTTTGCTTTTAATTTCCTCAAAGCGTCGATTCCCAGAAGTCCATTACAAGGAAGGTGAGGGGCGATCCAAAACAACAATTCGATTTTCCCACACCTATCTCCATTTATTTTTTCCACTAAAATCTTTCTTGTTTGGGTCAATTCCATGGCCTCCCCATTAGCTACGACAATACGTCGAGTGGGTTTCAACTCCCCAGGGTTGGTAGTTAGACGTTCAACCCATTTTTCGTGCAGTAAGGAAATGTTCGAGCCGAAGTCTACCACAAAAGGGTAGCGAACGTCTTTGATTTCAAGTTCTATTTGCCAGAAAGCGTTTAACGGGACGGACAGAACTTGGGTAATTTGGAAACTGGAATCACCAGTCTTCGAATAGAGCGTCTGATTTTTGGCAGATGTTCCTTTATCTAAAATCACTACACCTTCTAGTTCATCTTCGGAACAAACGTCACGAACATTCTCATTTCTCTGCATCGAGGATGAATTTTCAGATGGAGGTGTTTTCCATGCCGACGGTTCCACATGAGAAACGTACAATTCATATTCTAACTTGTCGTCCGCTTTTCGCACATCCGGTTCTTTTTCCATATCCGACAAATTTTGGATAGCGTGTTCAACGCTCAAAGCATCTTGCATTAATTCTAATGTGCTTTTTGGATCGGTGTACGCCCAACGCTCCTGAAATTGTAATAAAGCATTTTTTTTTCACTAATTCACGCAACTGTACCTCTGTCAAGGGCGAATCCAATTTACGATTCATTTCGAATGTACGGCACCAATAAACCCAAAAGGGTTCGGACTCTTGTTGCGGCGAGTTAAATAACTTCATGTTGTCTGCCCACCAATCCGGGCGTCCCAGCATTTCTCTTAAAGTGGACTTCAATTCATTCCAGTTTCGAGTTTCAGTTTTGAGGGCGAGCATCCACGGGGACATTTCGCGTGTCACCATGGCTCGCCACCATTGAAATAGGAATCTATCTCCTACTCCAAAAATTTTTGCAGTCTTTTCTAGTTCCTATATATACTCATAGATATCTTGTTCTAAACTAAACTTGTTTAGTCCCATTAGGTCTAAAGTTCTCAGCTGCATTAACCCGTCAAAAAGCTGAGCGTTAGTACCCATCTGCTCCAGCAACTCGGCCTCCATACTCTTTTTAGGGGATCAAGACAACTTACCAGATCCTAGAGTAAAAAAAAAAAGAACCCACAAAATAAAATCAGCTCTAATCGGCAAAACAACTTAGATATATTAAAAAAAACTAATTGTTCATTTGGAAAAAAACGAACTGTAACGTGCCGGAAGGAAACTATTTCCGACACGTTCAGCCAAACTTGACGGGTATAGTAAAATGAGGTCATAAAAAAAAATCAAGTTGCGAAACAAATTTTATAAGATTTCCATAGTAAGATTGAAAACATTAAAATTCACCACTAGTTTCAAACATTCCCTATTTTTCTCAACCCAATTTCCCTTTAATTAATTTTATTTGATTTTTATTCTTTTTATTCTTTTTCCTCTTTTTTTTTTTATTCTGATGATAATTAACATTAAAGAAAAAGGTTCCAAGACTGAAATCCAAATGAACAATTTTCCCTTTATTGCTAAAACGTGAAGCAATGAGAAAAAAAAGGTTACAAGAATACAGGCGGAAATAAAGCTGGCTTGAATTTAATGACGACCACAGTAAGCTATGTCGATTGGATAATCAAAACGAGGTGCAAGACACAATTAGAAAAGGCGAAAACTGGCAATGACCTGATGACGTCCGGTTGTTTCATACACCACTGATAGTCTGAGAAAGTCGTCAAAGAGTTCCAACGTCTGAGGAGTTTGGATAGAAGGATGAAAAGAATAAAGCATTCATTTGGAAATAAAAAAATTAAAAAAAAGGAAAATGTTTGTAACCCAAAAAAAAAAACAAGGTTAGAGAGCGTCCGGTCGAGAAGAACAAGAACCGTTGACGATTTATGACGAAAAATTGGTTGATCGGAGTTGAGTCCTTTCTTAAACTTCGTTCTTTTTGTCCAGTAGAAACTTATTTCAACCACATTGATTAAACCTGTAGAGAGTAGGTAGGGCAGAGCCGGCTAGAAAGTTATTCGTGCAAGCTTCTAAAAGAAGCTACTAAGGCCGAATTCAAATTGACAGGGAGAAAAAAAAATTCAAAAAAAATCCTTTAAACAAATAAAGAATAATAAAAAAAATAAAGAAAATCAACGACAACTCACCACAACACGGAACAATTAAGACGAAGGACGAGACAGAAAAAGGGCAGAGAAAACGAAATGGGAATACTTACACACCACCACGAGAAAAGAGTCGATAACTTAACGAAGACAACAAAGAAGGTGGGAACGCAGTCATCTGAGGGAGGGGGGGAGGGGGAACGACGAGGTGAGCGACGCTAGAAAGAAATAATAAAACAAAACAAGGCATTTGACTATCTTAAAATTGACATGGAGTAAAAAAAAATTAATGGTGACAAAAATAAAAAGGAATTGAGAGGTAGCTTCGACCGACAGTAAGAGGAAAATAATTGTAAGGACAAACTTGACTCGCAGTCCATAGCCGTCTAGAGGACCGTCTCTTTACACTGAGCACAATCGCCCGGAAATATTGATGAATCAGTTAGTTGAGCCGAACATCGGCAAACGAAACGCTAAGCGTGGAAGCTGGTCGAAAGAATAATACAGTGATGATCACATCCAGGCTTGAATTCAGGGTAAACTGCAAAGTCGATGAACTTCCGTTAATACGTCTGAACTGAGAAGGTGAAGGAAGCACCGTTCGAAGAAGATAACCCCTTCATCAACAATCATGCAATCAAGATAGACATTCATCCTAGGACTGGCAGGGCATTATCAAATTGAAGTGAGTTTAAGAAGTCCAAAAAAATCATTACTCAGACCAAAATCAACATAGGCAAACGCAGCAGAAGACGGAGTCGGATCTAGCATTGTGCCTAAACATCGGCAGATGGTAGGAGATCCGGAGTTGAAGAAGCTGCTACGATGGTCGAGCTGATTCTGCCCCGACCTAGCATTATAAATTTTGACGTAGAACTACGTTCATCAGGGGTGCAGCCGAGGAAAAATTCAGACGCAGTATTTCGTTCAAAAAGTGATGTACATATCTCAGTCTATATCTTTCTATCACTATATCCTACAACTATGGTCATTATCTCGTTGGAAAGACGAAGATTGAGTCTTGAATAATAAGCAAAAAGTTCACTAAATGATCCACTGGGTCTAAAGTTACAGCAAGTTAAATTTAAGTGAATTTTATGCTCGCCATCGTAATAACGGAGTGGCGCTGCTGCAGCATATACGTGTGCAGCGTGTATTGGAACTAATTGGAGCTAACCACGGCCTACGAGAAAAGGCCTGTGCATTGAATATAAAGAAGGCCTGTGCATTAAGTATAAAAACATGGAAACACGAGCGTTTTCAGATAATATCATGAAATCAGTACATCGTTTATATAAGATCAGCGATCGGTAGACGTTGTCACAACAAAGAAAAAATCTAATAATGAGTTATTTAACAATGGGTTATTTCCCGATTATACAAACGGGTGGGTTCGCTTCTAGTTTCCATTAAAGATATGTTGTAAAATAATAAAATATGTATTATTTTAAGCAGATTAATTATTTTAAGAAATGAACTTTGAAGTTTTGTTAATTTCTTAAAACAAAACAATAAATATGACTAAAATAATATATGTTTTATTATTTTCAAACACGTTTTTAATAGAAAATCAACTGATACCTCCAGCAGACGGCAGGATTTCATAACAATCTTAAAATTCGTGTTTCCTAATTTGGCTTCAAAAAGAGGCAAATGCATAGGCCTTTTACTATCTTGTACATTGTTCGTTTGCTATCCGACTTCGGGTGTGTACGATGTCGAGCAGGTATCAGAAGCATCTTCGCAATTTGCGATTGAAGAATAAACGTGAAAAATATAAAGAAGAACGTGAACGATTAAAAGAAGAAAATAAACAACGGAAACAAGAGGAGCTTGAAAGGACTAGGAATGAGAAGAAGGAAATGAAAGCTGAACAGCAAGCTGAACGTAGAAGGAAACGTCAGGCTGAAATGACTGAAAGTCGAAGTCGAAATGAAATCAGTCAGCAACAAGAAATACTACCAGCATGTGAAGGAGCAAAGACATCGAGAAACTTCTTCGTGTACGAAACAATTTACAAAATTATTTATGGAAAATGAATTTGGATACGTGTGCAGTGTGTGCGAACGTTTATGGTTTCAGAACGATTTAAATTGTGTGCAAAGCAAAATAAAAATTGTAGATTTGTTGAAGACTGAATTTCAGAACGAAGATGTGTCTACTTTCAAAGTGTGTACTTCATGCGATCGGTCATTGCGCAAAGGAAAATTACCGCGCATGTCTCGCTCAAATGGCTTTCGATATCCTGAACGCCCAGACTTGCCTTCATTAGATCCAGTCAGTGAACGTTTAATATCTCCACGATTGCCATTCATCCAAATAAGAAGGTTGAGAGCAGAGGGCTATGCGGTAATTGGTCAAGTAATAAATGTGCCAATCGATGTCAACACTACTGTTCAAACACTGCCTCGTGACATTGCAGACGACCAGGTGTTTAATGTCAACATAAAGAAGAAATTAATTCACAAATCAGTATATCTCAGTGGCTGCGTAAATAAGACAGTCATATATGCGTGGTTGCGATATTTGGAGCAACAGCCTTTGTACAGGCAATACAATATTACAATTGATTGGAATGCTTTGGAAAATTTACCTACGATTACAGCAAATCATTACGTTGAAAAGTTAGAAGATAATTGTCCAGATTCAGATGTATTAGCAGCACGCCAACAGACATTAATGTGGATTGAAGAACATTGTCTCGATATTGCTCCAGGTCAGAACTGTAAGCCGATGAATCTAATATATAATGTGTATGCAGAAGAGTTGTCTTTCCCATCAATATATTACGGCAGGCATCGTATATTCAATCCAGAGCTTCGTGTGACAACAAGTGATGGCAACAAGTGAGATCCGTCGTCGGGACAGGAGAGGAGTAACGCCTCAACACATTTTGTACATGGTTATGAAGATACTGCGCTTGCGAGTGGTCGATGGTAGTCGCAGTTCGTCTCGATGTGTCAGAAATTTAGAAAATGTAACACGGAAAGAAATTGAGAGTAAGCAGTTCATTGATGAATGTATCGAAAAGAACTTTGCGTTCCTTAAAAGTCTGCCTAACTCTGTTGCTTACTGGCAGCAACGTAAAAATGAATTATTTGCAATAATAAACAGCTTGGCAAACCGACAATGTTTCTAACCATGAGTGCTAATGAAATACGTTGGCCACATTTGTTGTGTATTTTGCATCGCTTGAATTCATATTATAAAGATGTAACTGATTTGGACGCATCAAATGTATTTGAAAAATTAAGCCGTTCAATGCGCAGCACGCTGGTGAATGAGGATCCAGTCATATGTTGTATATATTTCAAGAAATTATTGGACGTAATAATGGTTTTGCTTAGAAGTAAAAAAAATTGTAACCCACTCGGAAAGTTTCATGTCATAGATCATTTCATTCGAATTGAATTTCAACACAGGAAGTCCACATGCTCATATATTGCTATGGTTAGACAACGATCCAAAGGAACTAGTGAGTGAGGATATGCTAAAGACTGTTGAATTGCTTAATTATTTGTCTTCCGTTGACAGAGATGAAGTTGGCGAGGACAAAATAGCGAACCAGATTCATAAACATACGTTTACATGTACTAAGCGGGGAGAATCGGCTTGTCAATTTAATATACCGTATTGGCCGATGCCTGAGACAAAAGTATTGTTACCAATGGCTAGTAATCATTCTCGTAAGGCAAGCATGAAGCAATCGGCGAAGCGTTTAAAACAAGTACTGGCTGTACAGGTTTTCGAATCCACTGACGACTTCTTTACACAAAATAATTTGACATATGAAATGTATTTAAATATAATTAGAGCATCTCTGCGAAAGCCGACCGTTGTGTTTAAGAGGAGTATGATAGAAATTATGACACACTTTCAACCCATGGATTGCATCCACGTTAAATTCAAATATGGACCTGCAATTTATATTAGAAGAGTATTCTTGTGCGCAGTATGTTGTTGAATATGTAAACAAGTCCAATCGAGGTATATCCCACTTACAAAGAGAAATGTTAAAGCTTCAAGACGAGAATTCAGAGCAGACTTTCATAGATTTAATGAAGAAGCTCAGTTTGATATTATTGACCACAGTAGAGATGAGTGCTCAGGAGGCAGCTTGGTGTTTGCTGAGACAGCCTATGTGTCAGAGCAGCCGCGATGTTGTATACTTTCCAACTGTTTGGCCACAAGAGAGGCAAAAATCTAGAAAGAACAGAAGTCAACTGGCAAAACTAGATGAGGATTCCACAGACATTTGGACTAGAAACATAATTCAGAAATATGAGATGCGTCCGGTAGAGTTGGAGAGTATTTGCTTGGCAGATTTTGTAGCATGGTATACCAAGATTGAGTCGCGTAAACAGAAGCCCGATGCTGACGAGGAAAATGAATGCGATGCAGAGCTTGGCGAGGATGACCAGGACGACGCCAACAGTAATAATTATCGAAAGCGAGACTTGCGAGAATAATAAGATATGGAGATTATGAAATGGAAGATACGATCAATTATGTACGAAAGCTGGTTATCCTATTCTACCCTTTCAAAAATGAACTAGTTGATGTGTTGGATAATATGAAATTTCAAGATATATTTGAAGAGCACAAGGATAACATACTGGCTAAGAAGCGCGAATATGAGAGTAATACCGACATTAGAGCGTTAATGGCAGAGCTACAAAAATTATTTGAACAAGAGGCTGAAGACATAACTGCCGAGAAAACGAACGAGGTTCAAACACATTTATTTCAAGACATGCCCGAAAACGACGATGACATACTGGCTGATCCGTGTGGTGAAATTGCGGTAGTTAGAAAACGAGACAATATTATGTCGAAGGAGGCTTATTGTGAGTTGATGCGTAAAACAAATAATGAACAGAGAGAACTAGTATTAGAATTCATTCATCGGTTGTGTGCGGTAGACAGTGAACCTATACAGATGTATTTAGCAGGACCAGCAGGCAGTGGCAAGACATTTGTATTGAAACTATTTAATCATCGCCTTTTCAAAATACCCAGATGCATGGAAGACTGCCTTTATTACTCCAATATACAAGAATAAAGGATCCCGCCTAGATTATAAATCCTATAGACCTATTGCAACTTTCCATCCTTTGACTAAAGTCATATAATACACCATTTTTCGCCAACTGAAATCGTACATCCAACCCCTACTACATCATAGTCAATATGGATGCGGAGCCAATCGGAGTGCCAGCTCACTTATAATGAAAATATATCAAAAAATCATAGAAACTCTTGACAAGAAAAAAGCCTTAATCTTTGCAAAAACAGACGTATCTAAAGCATTTGATACCGTTCCACGTCGTCAACTCTTACACGATTTGTATAATATAGGAGTCCGTAGTTCAGCATTATCGCTGTGTGCTTCATACTTTCAGAATCGCTACTTCAGTATAGTTGATAAAGATAATCCCGACCAGACTACTTATCAAATGTCCAACAATGGTGTCGTCCAAGGTTCTGGTTTTTCCAACATATTTTACTCTGTTTTCTCACGATCCCTGTTGGAACTACCTCTACATTGTAACTTATTATCATACGTTGATGATAACTTTTTGTTCTCTCAATGCAACTACGACGATATTGAACAAGAGAAGATATTATTACAAGAAGATTTAAATAGCGTAGAATCCTGGTAACGTGAACGCGCCATGATATTAAATACACAAAAAACAAACATAATAACATTTCTTCATCCTATTGCCCCAGCCACCAATGAATCAATCAGTGTTTTAGGAATAGACTTTGACACACAGTTGACCTTTCAAAATCATATTCAAAACTTAATTCGAAAAATTACAAAAAAATGCTATTTGTTTTATCGTCTAAGTAAACTTTTAAATTCTAAAGAGCTAGCCATTTTAATACGAGCACAGATATACGCCACCATTGAATATGGCATCTGCTTATGGTCATGCGCATATACCTATCGACTAAAGATGTTAAAAACTACAGTGAATCAATGCATTCGAGTGGCCTTCAGGCTTAATCGTTATCAGTCAATTTCAGAACACTGTTACAAAATTGGTCTGTTGCCCTTTGAGGCCTTCGTTATTTATTGTAGATTGAAATCGTTGGCTGACTCTTTACGTAATCACGAAGACCCTAATCATTTTATCATACAGTATTTTAATAGCTCTATAGATATTCGTCAACCTCAACGATTTAAATTTGTCACTCCCATACTGTCTAATTTTAAACGCAGAATGTATTATTATAACACTTTTAAATTTTGGAATGACTTGCCATATTATGTGCGAAGTC
The DNA here is from genome assembly GCA_023313115.1 of Rhysida immarginata. Lineage (NCBI taxonomy): Eukaryota > Metazoa > Arthropoda > Chilopoda > Scolopendromorpha > Scolopendridae > Rhysida > Rhysida immarginata. The sequence continues at coordinate 600,096 of JAHWFO010070879.1, read as the reverse complement.
ACATCTTTGTTTGTTCTCTTTATAAATGTATTCATAATTGCCCACATTTTAATAATGCCTTAAAATCATATATTTTAAAAAACCGAAAAAACTTTCAACTTTCTTGATATAACCATTGTAAACCTGATTGTTGTTCTAAACTCAGTGAATTAAAGATGTAATACTCCCAGGGAGTGCTTCTAAATAATAATAATAATAATAATAATAATAATAATAATAATAATAATAATAATCATGGAGACTGTCAATCGGTTTGTTCAAGAACACAATTCAATGCATAGGAATGCATACGTTGCTTGCGCATCTACTGGTAAAGCAGCTTTAAATCTTAATGGCACGACAGTACATGCCGCATTTCGCATCACACCGCAAAGCAAGAAAGTCACCCGTTTGCCGCAGAGACAGTATCAAGTGCAATTTGCCGGTGTCAAATGTATAATAGTTGACGAAGTTAGTATGATTGGATCTGATATATTTCACAAAGTTAATGGTCGGCTTCAAGAAATTAAGGGAGTATATGATCAGTCATTTGGCGGTGTAAACATAATATTTTGTGGAGACTTCAGACAACTGCCACCAGTAAACGCTAGACCAGTTTACAAAGGTAGCAGAGATCTTGTGTTTGGTGCGACTTTGTGGCAAAGTCTCGATTACTACAAGTTCGTTCAGGTGATGAGACAGAGCGATATTAAATTTTGGCAAAGTTGACTTTTAGTAACAGCGAGCACAGCGTGCATTGCAGTGCAGCATCTCTCGGAGACACCCAATTGAACAACTCATTCATAGCAACTGTTTCGTATCTGCCCTGCAGTGAAGCAAAACCCCATCGTTCAAAACTCCTAGAGTAAAAGCACAAACGAGGGCATATCCCACAAATAAACCTTAATTTTTATCTGATTTTTTTATAATTTATACATTATTTAAATACATTTATTGATGGCGTTGGCCATAAAATTTAAATTACATAGTTTCATTATTGTCGTGCATCCGGGTGAATATGATATTAAATTTAAATGATAAATGAAAAATTAAGCCACGAGCCTACATTACAGTCAACAACGACTTAATTGCTCAGTCTGACAGAGCGTCACGATTCCAGACTGGAATTTTCTTTTTCTTTCCTATTTTCATTTATTATTTATTTAAACATTTAACATCTGTATTTTTTAACATTTTAACACCTGAGGAATCGTGTTGAAATAAAACCTCTCAGACCACTCATCCATCAGCTTTTCTTTAATAAATTGGATACATGGAGGTCTTTGATACTGTATACATATGCGGTGGCTACGCTATGACCTATCCATTATCAGAATTTATTTTTATATTTCCGGCGTAAGACATGTGGCAGAACGTAAAATTATTCCAAATGTACGAATACCTCCCCTAATAAGAACAATAACCAGATTTTAAAAACATTTATAGAGTAAAATTATTTTCGGAAACATTTCAACCCCCACCCCACAGTAAACAATAAATTTTCGGATAACTCGATAAAAATAATCTAATAATTATTAAAAAATACGGAATGGGACGTTTCGGCGCGGGCGTTTCGGCAAAGAGAAGAATACAAGAAACTGTTATGAGATTTGAAACTATGGATGCTACTGATTACTTGAGAAGCATTTCTCACAATTTCCAAATGAGCTAAATAAATTTTTATTTTCTTTTAGTTTTCTTTTTAAATAACCAAATGAAGAATTTTTTCTTTTAATTTTTGTATTCTTTTTAAAAATCAAATGAATAACCAAATGATAATAGATCACCAAATGAAGAACATAATAAATTTTTATTTATTTTTGAATTCAAGAAAATTTTATAAAAAGTTCCTAAACTTCACTATTTAATTAAAAATGTTTACGTTGCTAGACAATAGCAATGAAACCACAAATCCGCAATTTGTGGAATTGTGGTTTTTGTGCTTATTTTATTTGTTACTACCATTTGTTCATAGTTTTTGGTATTATAACAATACTAATATTAATAGCAATGAAGATCATGGGTCAATCAAAAAAAAGGGATGATGCAATCGCTGAGAAAAACGAAAATAGTTATACACGGGAAAGGGGGGGGGGTCTCTTGTTTTGGGTGAAACAAAGGGGTATCTTTTCCCCTTGATATTCTATCAAACGAAATTGATGCATTTTAATTGCTCATTTTTAACCGACTTCAAAAAGGAAGAGGTTCTATGTTCGTATGTATGTATTTTTTTTTTTTTATGTATGTTCATCGATATTTCCGTCATTTATAATACCGATTTTAAAAATTCTTTTTACATTGGAGTCGGTCTAGCACCAAGATGGTCCCATATTAACTTCATTGTTGAAGTCAGTTAATTTTTTTTTAATTTAATTTTACTTGTTAATATGCAAAGTTTATAAAATGAATTAGATTTTATAATATTTATTCTTTCTTTATTAAATTGCTAAGATATATTTTTTAATAATAGAATTTTTTTTTATTTTTATTATATTACTTATTTCTATAGTAAAAATGAAATAAGCGCAAATTGGATTTTGACAAAAGAGCATTCCTTCCTATGGAAACCATTTCAAAACTGTGGTTTTTGAACCGGCGCCGAATCGATCTCACGCCGAAACGGCCGCGCCAAAACGGCTGCGCCGAAACGTACCTGACCCTAAAAAATAATATAAAAATTAAGGCTTCATTTGGAGGTTAAGTCCTCTTTTATGCTTTTAGCACAGGGGGTTTTGTACCTGTGTTTTTACTCTGGGCGTTTTTTCCTCACTTTATACTTGGGGGTTTTGACCGGCGGAGAAAATGTCCTACCCTCGTTTGAACTGTATCTTCAATTTAATATTATCGTCTCTTCGGTAAGGAATTCTGTGTTTTCACATTTGTAACATTACCAACAATTAAAAAGTTATTTGCTCATTTAATATTAATTAAATTATTATGAAATTATTACTAATTAAAAAAAACAATTATTTTGCATAAAAATGAAATTAAACAAACTTTTTTGTATAAAATGTAGCTTTTAACTGTAACGTATAAAAAAGGGAAATGTATCAGTTGGGAAAGGGAGAATCTAGGTTCACAGTCTTCCAAGATTTGAAATAAATAATAGATATTCAATTAAAAATGAAACATTTTTATTGAATATCTATTATTTATTGTATTTCAGGGTTCTCCCCTATATTCGTCAAGATTTGAAATAATAAGTTTACTTCCCAATATATAATCATTACAGAAAGTGATTTCTTTGTGTAACATGCGCGAGTGTTTATTTTAAAAATTATTTAAATGTTTATTTTCAAAGTAAAGGAATTTCTCAAAATACTATTTAAAATAAACTCAACTTAGTAGCTTTTATTTAAAATTTGTAATTAGGAATAAGGGCTTCGGGGGAAAATATTTTGAATTATGTTTTTTTGATATCATATTTTTTGACCGAAAAAAATCTCATCAATAATTTAAACATCTGATGTATGGTGTGTATAAAAAATCCTCATAGATCCAATTATTATTCATTAAAAAAATCTCGTCTGTGGTTTTTCTGTCAATAAAAGTGTAGGGATATTTGCTCTGAACGAGGTGAGCTGAAAGCTACTCCGTTTTCTTGACCTCTTTCAATTTCCCGTGGACAGGCTATTTCCCAATGGCAGGGCATTTTTCGTGGGCAGGACATTCCAGTCTCTTTTGGCAATTTCCTGTGGACTGGTCATTTCCCGTGAACAGGAAATTTCCATCTTTTGCATTGCTCATTTTCAGAAACTTTTATCGCAGTACACTGATCAGACGGATTTTGTCATGGAAGTGATAGTAGACGAAGGAGAATTGCTAAGTGAAGATGAAATTAACGATGAAAGATGGAACTACAAAAAATTAATACTAGAAATTATGGAAACTGAGCAGTGTATAAGATGGTTGGCGAGGAAGCGACTAATACAGAATAAAGTCGACTGCGAGAGATGTGGCAGGCCGTGCCAATTGAAGAGCAATCCGAGATGGTGTGATGGAAAAAGATGGAGATGTGGAGGATGAAATTTTTCTACATCTTTACGGAAAGGCTCATTATTTGAAAACAGTCATCTGCCGTTGGAGAAGGTGAGGTTAATATACAGAAGTTTTTCTAGGTTGTCATTTTCGTCAAATGTGTCTCGTCTATCACTAATTTTAGTTTTTACATTCCATTCCTTATAGGCTATAAGACTGTTATATTGTTGGTCGCGGGATATGCCCCAGGAGCTAATTGCAATTGAAACTGAAGTTTCTAAAGCTAAAATTGTCAATTGGTGCAATTATTTACGTACTGAATGTAAGACCTATTTGGAGAGACAGTCAGATGAAATTGGTGGGTTTGATGAAGATGGAAATCCATTGATCGTCGAAATAGACGAGACATTTTTTTCCCATAAGAAATATCGCCGTGGAGAGCGGAGAAGAGGGCAGTGGGTTTTCGGGGGAGTGGAGAGAAGAAGCGGAAAATGTTTTCTGTTAATGGTCCGGGATCGTAAGGCAGAAACCTTGCTTCCTCTTATTATCCAATACATACTGCCGGGCAGTCATATAATGTCAGACGGTTGGGGAGCTTACAGGGACATCCCTCTACTCAGCAACGGAGTATACACACATTCGAAAATCATTCACCGGCGACACTTCGTCCATCCCGATGACGACAATATTCATACACAAAATATTGAAAATTTGTGGTCTCGGGCTAAGCGTAAGCTTAAAAGGCAATATGGAACAAGCTGTGCACTATTCCAATCGTATATAGATGAATTTAATATGAGGGAGATGCATCGTGGGAGGGATTTTTTTAATGTATTCTTAATATGCATAGCAAAAAATTATGGGATGTTAAATTAATATTAGGATATTAAAGATTCTTTACCTTAATTTACTGATTAAAAGTTTTACGTTTATTCTTTTTATTACTGTATAATTTACAATTTTTATTGATTTAATTTTTTTAAAATTATAATCAGTATGTTAAAAATGGACTCACCATAAAAATTGAGCGAAAAATCCATGATTATAACAAACCTTCTCCATAACTTCAAGTTGATATAAATTTAATATTATAAATTTAATATTTGAATAAACTCAATATCAAAAATAAATTAAAAAATCAACAAGACAAAAGTAACTTTAACAATTTAAAATTACATAGAAAATTTATAGAGTTACCTCCCCTCCCCAATAACAAGGAATGTAACGTGCTAACACATTTTAAAATAATGCTTTAGCAGAATCTGCTAAAACCTTGCAAAGATCTTTAAAAAGTATAAAATGTTCTTACAATTATTGTAATTCATAATCCAAATACTTTCCATATGGTGAATTCAATTTTAAGTTACATTCCTTGTTATTGGGGAGGGGAGGTAACTTTTTAATTTTTCTAATGTAATTGTAGCCCTTAAAGATGCATCTAATGTACCATAGTTATTAAACAAGTAAAGTCCTCAGTCGATAGTAAAATAAAGTTAAAAACAATTTTTGTCTTCAACCCCATCCTTCAAAATGGCAGATGATGTTGGTGCCTCCTCAAGTGTCCATGTAAAATTAACCTACTTTTTATATGCTTTTAACCTTTAAAACTGTTTAGCTAAGATAAATAATCATAGAGATAATATAAACATTTAAAAGCATTATTCGAGCTTTCCTGCATTTTCATTTAAGCTCAGAAGGAGCAAAGTATATTCTAAAATACATTACGAAAACGCTCGTTATTCTGCATAAAATCCATATTTGGCATTGCTATACTTATATAAATAAGATTTGATTCAAAAATTATTTTTTTGTTGCCGAAATGATGAGTGCTCATTTAAGGCTAACCAAATAAATAAATAACCTTTTAATTGTCAGTAATCTTACAAACACGAAACACGGAATTCTTTTGTGTGATTTTAAAAGACCGCCACTTTACGCAAATAAAATCATTGATTTCTTTGTGATACAAGACCCACTCAACTTTTTTTTTTGGCAATTTAATAATATTTTATAATATATCAAATGTTTAAATCACTTATTAATTAGTAATAATTTTGTAAATTCTTATACTAAGCGTTTCAATAACATTAATTGATTATTGTTAAATATCTACAAATTATAAATAAACTTTATTAATTTCAAATAGTAATTAGTAACTTCTGATTAAAATGCTGTGAAATGGGTCAAGAATGGCGTATTTGAGTGATGCTTCACTGCAGGGCAGATACGAAACAGTTGCTATAAATGAGTTGTTCAATTGGGTGTCTCCGAGAGATGCTGCACTGCAATGCACGCTGCGCTCGCAGTTACTAAAAGTCAACTTTGCCTAAATTTTCAAGCATACTCACCAAGCTTGGCAATGGGCAAAAATTTAAAGAAGAAGAGATGAAAATTATAAATGAAAGGTTTAGATCCGACGAGTGGTGTATGGAAAATGTGCCAGATGCAATAAAACTATATCATAGATATTTGCACGTCGATGCCCATAATGATCGGAGCATTGCAAACCCAGACGCCGAAAATTTAGCAGACGATTCAATAACAGGCTACAATAAGAATAATGAGTTAGTTGGTGCCAGAGACAAGTTGCATAAAATGGGTGTTGTAGAAACATCTGGTTTGCCATACTCAATTAAATTGAAATGTGGAATGGCATATATGATCACAACTAACATTGATGTACAGGATGGTTTGGTTAATGGAGCAATTGGCAAACTATGGAAAATCGAGGCTGACTTTGACGACGACAATGGTTTGTTTACTAAAATTGTTCGCCTGTGGATTGAGTTTCCGATGGAAGAGATGGGTAAATTAGCGAGAGTTAAATCGAGGCCACATGTGTTATCCAAATTGAGAGAATTTCAAAATAACTTGACTTGGACGCCAATACACAAACGGACTGCCAATGTTGCATTGGGTGGTTCTGTTAAATGTAAACGCAGACAATTCCCGTTAATACCAGCCGGGGCAATCACAGTTCACAAATCACAAGGAGCAACATTTGATGAAATTGTTTACAACTACGACAAAAGTCATCAGAATCAGTTGGTGTATGTGGGACTGAGTAGAAACTCATGATGGGTTATACATCACAAATGAAAAGAACGATTTCAATTTTCATCATGGCAAGGGCACCACAGCTCCGACCATCAAAGAGATAACAGACGAATATGCCAGATTAGAAAATCATAAACTTAAAACCCTTGTCGATCAAGTTAGAAAATTTACGACTATCAACGACGCAGGAGACCAGGTTACAATAATTGTTGCAAATTAAAATGTTCAGAGTTGCATTGCACATCACCTAGACATCGAGACAGATGAGATATTATCAAAGTCGGATTTTCTTGCATTGAGTGAAACTTGGATGTACGAGGACGAACCGATTCAGATACAAGGGTTCGAATTAAAAGCATTCATAAACAATACTCTTCGATCTAAGACAGCAAATGGGCAGCGTAAAGCGAGTGGCGTGGCAATTTATAGAAATTTAAATAGTGTAGCAGACTGTAAACCTGTCCAGCATCACACAAATGTAAGACGGAGAATGATTGACTATGGAGTGGCGATATATGTTTAGTGGACGTTACCTTAAATGGTTCTTCAAAATTTATATTGGGTTCGATATATGTACATCCAAATACTTCACGTTTCGATTTAAAAATGTTCTTGTTTTCTGGATTAAAGAAATACACCGACAGCTGCAAGCAAATAGATGAAGAGTTTGAGGTGGATGCGCGATATGATATTGATGGGCGATTTTAATATGGATACCAAACAAAACGAAGGAGCATTTGAATTTATGAAACATCATTTCAATTTAGACAAAGTCCCGACTAACTATCCAAGTACATTGGGAAATACTTACATTGATCTGTCATTTACTAGAAATATAACTCCGAAACTTTTATCATCTGTTTGTTACTTTTCATATCACAGACCCATTCTTCACAAAATTGTAATGTAATTGAATATAGTAACTTTTTTTTTAATTTTGTTCTTTTTTCGCCAAAAAATACACACTAACTGTAACCAATAATAACACACAACAATAGTAGTTCTACGCCTTAAAAACCCGCGGCTTTGGCAGTCACCAGAGCCTCCGTCAATTTTTTTTAGAAAAACTTTAAAGCACGAGAAATCGAAAGGCAAGCGCATGCCAACAGCCAAAACGACGCGCAGGGAGAACCGAAGGCGCGGACGCTCTAAAAGAAAAAATTTTATCAAGAAATAACATTATAACAATATGGACGGATAGTAATAAGTTAAGTAACAATCAGATAACGAAAAAATTTTTCAGATACAAAAACATTGTAACTAATTACTAAAACAATGTGAGTTAGACAAAAGGATAAATTTCAAAATTCCTCAAAAAAAATATTTAAAATTTGCCTATTACCCTATAGTAAAAGTCAAAGTAAACCGGAATTGGTTATTTAAGTTTTATAAAGGTTATACTAACTTTCTTCTTTTATTTTTTTTTATAAAAAAATTGAATCAACCGAGTTAATTGTCGGAAACTCGTTATTCTATAATAAGTCTGTCGAAGAGCGCCTACAGAAATTTTTCCTCTTAACGCTTCAGTTAACTATAAAGTTCCGACTACATGGAACTAAATTCATTTTTAGGCTTGTTACATGGGAATTCCCTCTATTTGTCTATAAAGTGATATAGAACTAAGTAACCTGGCCAAGTTGTGTCAGGGCTAAAGAAAAACCTGAAAGAAAAAAAAAACAAAGATTAAAGCGGAAAACCATGTTAACCATATTTCCTATTTTAAAACCAACGTTACGGAGAACGTCATGTGAACCCTTTTAATTATTTTTTTTACGAGGAGGGGGCCACCGTAACCTCCTCGGAAGCTTAGAGAATTGTCATCCTAGGTGGCTCACAGACGACAGAACGAACAAAAACGAGCTGCGGCGAGAAATTATTAAGAAAAAAATAGGCTCCACTATCTGAACTTTCAAAGGTTAATGGAAAAGTGGCTAATACTAATGGTAACAAGAAAGACGAGTTTGCAAAAATACGGTAACTTTCACTTTATTCATTAATTCAAGAATAATTGAAGATATTGATAAACAAAAATACATATTCTATAAATGTTCATTTCATTAATTAAGACAAAGTTCATAAACAATTCGTTTTTCAATTAGTAGTGGTTAAATGAATTCAAATCAGCAAATTTAACAAGTGCGTTAACGTAAAACCATGGAGAAAAAGGTTTGATAAATTCTACGCGATTAACAAAGTAGAAATTAGATAATTTGATTAAGAAGCTCTGAGATTCAGTTCCCATAAAACGATTGTTTCCTGATCCTTGACGTACGCTGACAGATCAACAAGTTAATAACTCAGGTTCTGTAAAGCATAGATTAATGCAATTTGGGGGAATAACAAGGTACATAAGACTGTGTATACCGTTAAAATTTATATTGCATTCCAACGAGAAGTTTCCGAGTTACACAGTCAAAATTGTGACAAGTGCTAGTTAGTACTCACAAGTGAACACGTACGTATTATGATGTTGAATGAGTAACTTGGAAACTTCTTGTTAGAATTAGATCAAATTTTAAAGGTATACATAGTCTTATGTACTCTGTTATTCCTCCAAATTTCATTAATCTAGGCTTTACAGAATCTGAGTTATTATAACTTGTTAATCTTGGTGGCGGCATTTTTATTTCTGTTCATATCTCAGTTATCGTTCATATTTGAACCCATGTTCATAAGACGTCTTTGTGTTTATCTTAACCTCTAAAATACCCTCTTTAAGTATTTTACATTCGAAGTAAATCACCCTGTATACAACATTTCGGAATTCTAAGCGTTTTCGTTCAAACATTAGAGATCTGTTTGTGTTTAGGGCCTCCTATCAGGGTCCCAGAGAATTATACAAGTTTTAGTGTAAAACAGCTAAAATGTTAAGTAAGACACCATCAATATGCAAGAATTCAGGTTTCTGGACTTCTGGTTCAAAAGTTATAGCTCGATTTGTGATTGGGGCCTCAGAACCCCTGTCGAGACCCAAGAGGCTTATACCAGTTTTTAGTGTATATTAGCTATATTTTTAAATAATTTTCTATAAGTAAACAAAATTTCAGATGTCTACATCTTTTCGTTTAAAAGTTGTAGGTTTGCTTGTGTTTGGGGCCTGTGGGGTTCTGCTGGGGCCTATATATATTTACTTCTTTGTATATTTGCAATATTTTTTTAGTACCACAGTATGAATATACAAAATTTCAGGTTATTAGGCCCTTCCGTTCAAATGTTATAGCTTCAATTGTATTTGGTGCCACGTGGTCCCTGGCGGGGTTCTAGAGGCTTATATCAGCTTCCTTCTATATTGGCTATAGTTTTTTAGTATCAAACTATAAATATACAAATTTCAGGTTTCTAGACCTTTCTGTTCAAAAGTTATAACTTGTATTGTATTTGAGGCCTCGGGGTCTTTTGGCAGACTCCATAGGCCTACATAACATTTCTTGTATATTTTCTATATTTTTAGTACCACACTTATATATATAAAATTTCAGGTTCCTAGGTCGTTCTGTTCAAATGTTATAGCTTCAATTGTATTTGGTGCCTCGGGACCTCCAGCGGGTCCCTAGAGGGTTATATCACTTTTCTTGTAGATTGGTTTTATTTTTTTAGAACTGCACTACAAATTTACGAAATTTCTGGATTTTTGCCCTCTTTGTTCAAAAGATAAAAAAAGGAAGCATGAAATTCATACAAGTGGCCCCTAAGGGACCTCGGGCCACCCAAGAGAATTCGCTATATTTTTTGCAACGTCCTCTGTATAGGGCCTACGTGTGTAGAAAATTTCAAGCCTCTAAGCCAATCCTTTCAAAAGTTATGGCATCAAAATGTTACGAGCAATATCTGGAGGATTTGCTATACTTCAAATAGAGTTCTTTAAATTCTGACATTAAACAGTCAAACTCTGACGTCACATATTGCTTAAACTGAATCAAAACTCCACAGACATGAAAGGAAGTCAGTGAAAACCACAAAAACACATGGTTTGGTCCACCCTAGAAGTTTCGCTATTTTTTACGCTCCGTCCTCTGTATAGGGCCTACGTGTATAGAAAATTTCAAGCCTCTAGGTCAATCCTTTCAAAAGTTATGGCGTGCGACATACATGTTACATACATCTGTACCATCGTTAATAGGGTTTTAGATGATGCCAAAACCCTAAAAATCGAAAACACTACTTTTAAAATGCTCCCAATAGATGTGACACAAAATTGAAACTAAAACCATGCACGAAAAATTGTTTAAAATGTTCCCAAAGGATGGCACTACCATCTGAATATCGATTTTTATTGAAAAATTTCAAAAAATTTTTTTTGAGAAATGTTTGGTAGACGGTGCTTGTCCTGTTGCTTTGAAGGTCAAGTGTGCACAATTTCACCAAGATTGGAATAAAACTACAGATTTGTATAAGAGACATACATACATACATACATACATTTTAATATACACGTATACAGGGTGTTCAATTTATCTGAAGACATTGAAATATCTCGAGAATCACACATCGGATCAAAAAAAAGTGTGAAATGAAAAATGTTCGTCTCGAAGGGGGACATCTAATGATACCAAACTCGACCCCCCCCACCCCCACCCTCTGGAGGTGGGGGAGGGAGGAGTGAAAAAATTTAAATGGGAACCCCCATATTTTATTGCAGATTCGAATTCTCCAGAAAAAAATTACCCCAATTTGACCTACGATTCGAGTCATTTCGGTCACAGATGGCGCTGTAATCGACAAAAATCAAAATGGGTAAGAAATCGTTGAAAAAATGGCGATATCTCAAGAAATAGGCATCAGATCAGCAAAATAATTTTGAAAAAAAAAAAAAAATTAAAAAAAAAAACACGTTTTAAAGTAGAGAATAATTAGCTTTGTGCTGAAGAATTTTAGCTATGAAAAACGAGGGGTGCTTGAAATACGTAAGTGTGTGCGTGCGACCATGGATTCGTGCGTGTGTGTGCCTGTGCATATGCATGTGTTGTAACGCTCCCCCCCCCCCTAAGTAAACTAATGAGCAGGCTGGGACGTACGTAAAAAACTTTTATAATAAGGAATTAAAAAAAACCCAAACCTCAAATAGAAATTATAATTCTGTTAAAATTTCAGAAAAAAAGGCAAGCAAATACGTTTAGCCCTTATCAGGCATAAAATTTATTTACAAACAGACTCCGAAAAAAAAAATAAATATCTATATAGTTAACAAGGTTATGTTCCTACAATTTCTTCATAAGCTCTTCTCACATTGCGGAATACGTCTATGAATACTGTTGACAAGGGTAAGGTAAGAAAAACAAAATTAAATAAACAAAAATATAATTGATAAGAAAGGACAACAAGTTATGATGCACAATGTGAAACTCTTTAGAGAGACATTCGGATTTAGCTCAGCATAAAATAAAGCAAATGGTAGGTTTACTTACGAACGGCCGAATCTGCTTTTACCGTTAGGGAATAGTCGTTAAATAAGTAAGACGCCAGAATTTCTTTATTTTTTCTTTTCTCTTATCTCTTTATTTCCTTTAACTGGCCAGATAAATCTTTAAATAAGGCAAACCTTAAACAATGTTCTGAATGAATACTGAGCACAAACCCGATATGCCGCTCCAAAAAAAAAACAAGTTGACATTGAATCAGGTTCCGAGGATTTCTTGATGGGTGAACGGTAGAGTCATTTCTCCTGACTACATCACGAAGGGCCGGTTGATCATATTCTTAGTCGCCATCAGTCATGAAAGGAAGCAGAGGGATCGATTATCTTCTGTTGAAAGTCAAGTAGGACGCCAAATACGAAGGCGTCGTGTAGGCCTTTTGTCTGGGAGGCCTACTGTAACCCTGTTGGGGAAATAAGAAAAGTTACATCAAATACACGAAGTTACTCAAGAGTACCAAACAGTCCTCGAGGAGTGCGGGGTTAACATTGAAATCAATCCAACTTAGTCCACTGCCAATAATTCCATATCTTCAATCAGGTGTGGCAGTCGGAGCATTTCTGCGGAGTTGGTCGGAGGGGAACCATCATCGCCGGCTTGGTCTGGGTCACTGTCTTCCCGCTAGCAACCCTGCCTGGCTCCGGCATGGAGGTGAAAATCATCTTTGCTGGGTTCCAAGCCGGACTCCAAGGCTAAGAACTGGGGGAGTTGTTGCCACAGCGGGATTGGCGACCTAACTGCTTACTTGACAAAAGTTCTTCAGCAACTCAATTTCGACAACAATACTAACACATCATCACGCAAAGCGAGCCATGCTTCACGTTCGATCAAGTACGGCGTCCTTTAACAAAGTAACGCCTCGTCGGCCACGAGAGAAACAGTTAACGACAAAAATAAAATAATCTTTCTATATATATAAAGAAGGATGTTTGTGGGTCTGTCTGTGGGTCTGTTTTTTATACAAATCTACAGTTTTATTCCGATCTTGATGAAATTTCGCATACATGACCTTCAAAGCATGAGGAAGGTCACTGTCTACTTCAGATTTCGAAAAAATAATAATTATTGATAAAAAATCGATATTCATGGTTATGGCAGGGCATATTAATGAGAAATATCGCATGACCAACAATGCAAGACAAAGT
>JAHWFO010070879.1:542060-556925 GCA_023313115.1 Rhysida immarginata | reverse complement strand
TGTTGTGGGCTAATTGGTTCCGACAAAGAGAGGTGAATTCAGTAAACTGTTCACGATCCAATCCTCGGGGACCCAAAATAATGTTACACACTAGAGTTTTGAGGTCTTCTATTCGGTCCGCGACTGCAAATTTAAGTCCTTTAGATAAAAAGTCCACTTCATTGGATGATAGCTGTAGCGAGGATTTGTTGATGACTACGTTATGGCTATACTTATTCCCCCCAGGTTGGCTGTTATCCGGTTTAACCACTGGATTTTGCAGGCCTAATTAAAGAATTTTCCGGATTTTGGAGACATGCCAGTAAATCTTGCGGATTTTGAAGGCCTATAGAGATCGGGCATACTGCGCGCGCGACGTCTGTGGAGCATAAAACCAAGCTACTTGAGAAGCGATTCTCCAAATATGCTTGTAACGGCTCGTAGCTGCTTGTGTTTAATTAAGTAGAGGTGTTTAGTTATGGCAATAATTAATAAAAAATGGGTTCCAGTGTGTGAATTTTGAATTTATGAGACTTGCTGTAAAAAAGAAAGGCTTCCAATTATCTGAAAGCAGACAAATTTGTGATATTCGAGAAGGTTGCGTTTTTTTTTTTTACACAAATAAATGTTAATAAAACCCTATACAAAGTGCATTTGGAGGTAAATTACATCAATCGAATATGGAAATTAGCTTTATTGTTTTCAATGATAGTTCTAAATTCTATATACATAAATCGGCCTCGATGGCTTAGCGGTTGCGTGATCACCTCTGATGCCCGAGGTCGAGGACGACGAGAATTTTTCGGGGGGAAATCCTGAGATCACGCACTTCCTTCGGAAGGAAAGTAAAGCCGTTGATCTTGTGTAGTCATTTGCCTGCTGCACGTTAAAGAACCCTTGCGAGGCAAAATTTGCAGCCATCCTGATGTGACCATAATTGTTGCAAGGGACGTTAATACCAACCAAACCAAACCAAAACCATATATAAAAAATAAGGTAAACAAAATATAGGGTGACATAAATTATTGTCGGAGTTTATGTACCTTATAACTTTTGAATAAAAAAAGCACACGAAAAAAATTATTACATGTTCGCAAAGTACAACTCAAATAATTTTAATAATTATTTAAATAAAGTTAAATAATTTCCACATGGATGACTATCGTATCACGTAAAGTACAGGTACATAGGAAGGATTTGTTGCTTCCCTTGAAACTGTCCCTGGAATGAAATGATCACTGCATATTCTGGAATGAATTTTCGGCCACCAAGGTCTGACATCTTTACTAAATTTAAAATAACATTTGAAATTTGTTAGATAGGTTTGCATAGATTTGTAAATTCCTCTTTATTTATATAATTAACATGAATAATCACGTTATTCGATACAGAAACGTATAATACCAACTTACTTTTTCCATTTAAACAGCAGCAATCCACAATGATTTCGGTCCCTTGAAGTACTTTTCCTTTGGAAAAGGGAAAATTTTTTTTCTCTGGACACATAGATTTTGTATTGAAACATCCAACAATACAGCAATTCACATTGCATTTCATTTTGTACTTGGCTATACACGTAGAAATTTGCAAACAACATTCACGCTGTAGAACGAAGGCTACTAATGATGGGGATCGCTTTTCTCTCCTCAAATGGTTACTGAAAACGGCCACCAGTCGCCGGGTCAGTGAGTTTGTCCGAGCTCTATTAAAGGGCGCGTTCGACATGTGCACACTAAACGCACCTAATGACATCACTCAGTGCGAGCGGTGAAAAAAGTGTAGTGCATTTTGTGTGTGTCATGAAAAACAGGAAAGAGCACGAAAGTGGGATGTTCACCTCACCCGTGTTACCATGAATAGTATGCGTACTGCTGAAAATAAAACTCATCATAACATCTGCATTCATATAACACGCCGAAATCGATCATTACACAGGTAGATTTCAATGGCAGTTTAAACGATATGCAGAATTCAATTATTTTTATACCTGTTGACTTTTTAACGGTAACTAAAATTCCGAACTATCTATCGCTACATTTCAAGCTCTAGGACAGCGCCATCTTGCAACGCACTAAACGACTCTACTCCTAACCTAGGGTCATTTAGTGCGCGCACGAAATGCCCGGTAGTGCGCGCACTGGCGATGACGAACACGACCGGGTTCCATGACGAACACGTTGGTGCGTTTAGTGGACGCACAAAGACGTTTAGTGCGCGATGTCGAACGCGCCCAAAGAATCTTCCAGATTTTGGAGGGCTGTTGTCGAGTCCTCCGTATATGGGAGGTCCCTTATTGAAATCATCAGTATTTTGGAGGCCTATTGGAAATCTTCTGTATGCCTTTAAATAATATTATGGATTTTGGAAGCCTTCTTAAATAACCTTTTGAGTTATTGATTTATGTTAAGGGCTCTTCTGATTTTAAAGTTCTTTTTATAGCATTTTGGAGGCCTGTTGGTTATCCCTTTAGATTTTGGAGGCCTGCTGACTAATTTTACGGATTTTAGATAACTTTTAAAAAACTGCCGGATTTTGGAAGTGTAATGAAACCTCTTTTAACATTTGGAGGATTTTTGGTTATTATTACAGATTATGGAGGCCTATTAAATATTTTCCGGAGTTTGAATTTCTGCTTCGGATTTTTCCTTCGGATTTTGGAGTCCCATTATTAGTGTTTTGGGGGTATATTGATTAATCTTTTGGACTTTTGGGGCCTAATAAAAATCTTCTGAATTTTGGAGACCTGTTGGTTAATCTTCTGGATTTTGAAGGGCTATTAAGTATAAAATATGGAGGCTTTGCAATACACTTTCATGAACTTTATTTCACAACCAGTTTCGCCATCTTTGCCCGGCTTCGTCAAGGTGACGGAATGAATCGCTGCTAAAAAACGATTGGAAAAGATGACGAAACAGGTTGTGAAATAAATTCCATCAAAAAGTATTGCAAAGCCTCCATGTTTCATCTATCTAAAACCGGCGGAAAGACCTCGAACTGTATAGGTCATAGCTATTATATATTCTTCTGGATTTTGAAGTCTAATAAAGTATGTTCCGTTATTTGGAGGCGTGTTGGTTAATCTTCCTCATTTTGGAACTCTACAGACAAATCTCCCATATTTTGGACGCCTGTAGGTTATTATGACGGATTTTGAAGGCGCATTAAATAATTTTCCGGATTTTGGAGTTCAATTATTTTAAAAGTCTATTGATTAATCTTCCGGATTTTGAAGCCCTTTTAAATAATCTTTCGGATTATCGATTTCTGCTAAATGGTGTTCTAGATTTTAAAGTTTATTAATTGTATTTTAGAAATGAATTACTTAAACTTTTGAAGGCCGAAAAAAGAATTTCCCGGATTTTGGAGACAGGTCAGTTAATCCTTCGGATTTTGGAGGCCTATTAAAGAATTTTCCACATTTTTCCACAAGGAGTACTGTTATCTCGAGTCTTCAGTATAAGGGAGGCACATTGTTGATATCTTCAGTATTTTGGAGGCCTGTTGGGGACTCTTCCGAATTTTGGAGGCCTGTCGATTAATATTACGGATTTTGGAGGCCTATTAAATAGCCTTATGGGTCATTGCTTTCTGTTAGGGGTCTTCTGATTTTAGAATTCTTTTAATAGTATTTTGGAGACCTAGTGGCGAATCTTCCGAAATTTGGAGGCCTGCTGGTTAATTTTTCGGATATTATAGATATATTAAAAAAAAACCTTCCGGATTTTGAAAGTCTAATTAAGCTTTTTTCGCAATAAAGCATAAAGACCTATGGGATTTCGCAGAGCAAGGTAGCTCTATGAAGTTAAGCATCACTTAGAACGGCTAACCACTGGATGGGCGACCATTAAGTAATAAGAGATCTTACCCCCCGCCCCCGTGCTTTGGGAGCGCGTTTAAGCCGTTTGCCGCGGCTGCTACTACCAGCTCGTAGCAGTCGTAAAGCTGGCAGAAACTCAGAAATACGCCTGTCAACCCTGTGGTCAGCGTGGGAGATTAGACAAAATCTATTGTATGAAATGATTGTATCAGCATTTTTATTCTTTATCTACTTCCTCCACTGCATTATTATAACCTACTAATCATTTGAATTCAGTCGCAAGTTACCAAAATAACTGTTGTTTCTGAATGCAACTTTTTTTTAAATCAATCTTAGAATAAACTAATTTAAGTTTGTCTGTCAATTTAAGTTGAAGTCTCTCTTTCTATGACAGGCAGATTTATACACCTAATAATATTAACAGCTAAGTCATTTGGATTATTTACACCAAATACCATAACTGTTGTGTGCAGAAATCTCCGACAGTTTGTTCGACTCTATGGGCGACAGCAGTGGAGGTTGCATGCAGGCCACTTCTTGGACGTGCAGCCAAAGAACTCGTGGAGGTCACTTCTTGAACTTGTCACTGCAGCACACGTCATAGGTCCTTTACCATATCGCATTCCATGCAGCATTTCTACCCCTCACAATCTGCTTCCGAAATAGAGTTTGGTGCTCTTTTAATACAGTCTGAAAATTTTTAAACGCCGTCTGTTTGGTCAAAAAGCGAACAATTATTGCATTTTAATAGTTTCTGTGCAAACTGAATCTTTTTATTAAATTCGGATGCGAATCATTGAGTTTAAAGATTTTTTTCTGACTTTTGAATCACCCTGTATAATATTTCTGCAGTACATAGTCAAACAAGATTCACAAAATAAATCATTGAGTTATAAAGTTAAAAATTCAAAACGCATGTTTATGATAAAGACTTAATGATTAAAAAATTTAGTTGTCTGCCAAGTTTTGATTTCAAATGTACAACTTCTTTTTCAGGCATCTTAGAGAAATTGAAAAGGAGACAACAAGAACAATACAAGCAAGAACAGCTGGTTTCTCGGCTAACGTGGATGAAAGAGGACGACTTATTCGATCAAATCATTGTTGAATTGGCAAACCAAAAACTATGGAACGGAAGGCGAGAAGGCCCATTGCGAGCAATACGGATGGAGCAGCTATTCGATGCAGATGACCGAATTAGTTTGGTCGAAAGTTCCGCGAAATTGGTAAACAAGTTTTTCTGCTGCAAACTGCTACGAGATTGGGCAACTGGAAAAGAGTACGCTGTGCGGAAATACAGTCTAATGTTTCACTTCGACGTAAGAGATTTTGTCAAGAATGCTTCCATCGAAGAACTCCTCATCGAAAAATTTCCAAAGGAAGAGACGAGATCCGACGAGGACATCATCCCTTGCATGTACAAGTACCAACATCGAATTCTTCTCATTCTCGAAGGTTACGATGAAATGAGCGAAGAAATAAGAAGAAAAGTGGAGCCATTGCTTCGACTTCGACTGTTTCCTAAAATACACGTCATAGTCACATGCAGCGAAACTGATTCTCTCTCAAGCAAGCGCCAATTTACACTCATATCTCAACATGCACGTGAAAAACATGAAACCGGACAGATATGTTTCCATAGGAGAATGATAATCAAACAGACCCAGGCTTCTTTAAACAACGATTGGTTTGATATAAGCACTCGATTAAAGGACGCAATGGATTCAATCGACGAGAATGAGACGACAACCATCTTAGACATCTGTCCTCTTTTCCTTCCTTCTCTGTGTCTCATGATACAAAGCGTACATGAAAACAAACTAAAGCGTAAAACGGATGTGTACAAAAAATTTTTCAACTACCTTTTCAACATGCCATCAATCACCGAAAGACAAGTGGACATTTTCACTTTGATTAACCCTAAAAGTATCTCATCACCTGTTAGCGAATATGTACAAACATTGTCTCGCTTCGGAAAATATGCGCTGCAAAAGATGATCAAGAAGCAATCTGTAGCCATTGATGAAAACGAACTCGAAATCATTTATGGAGGAAAAACCATTTTGCGACTTGGATTCTTAGTGAAAACAGGCGACGTCTACAAACCCATCGACGATAGTTTCGTTCAATTCACGGCTGCCTTCTCCACATTCAACATACTGCGAGAGTCAGGAGAAGGTACTTTCAAAAGAGAACTTCAAACGATAGTAAAGAGAGAAGGATTACGACCAACGACTGATGACTCCCTCTTCTTTCCTTTCCTCGCGGGACTACTCAACGACAAAGCGGGACTTCTCTTCGAAGCAATCCTCCCTGTCTTCGATTGGTTCGATCTGGCGAATGTCACTTTCACCAATATTTTCATCGAAATCCTTGACATCCACCGTTTTGTCCATTCCATCCGAAATCTCTTGACTTCGCTCTTTCAACCTTTTTATGACACTTCTCGTGATTTCGCTTCCATCGACAAAGAATTCCGTTCCTGGCCCATTCACTCGCTCCTCTTCAACTCAGCACTCGAGTCAAACGTCATTCAAATATTCAAATGGAATCCTAGTGTATCGATCCCCTTGAAGGAAAACGTCAAAATCAATCATTTGTGGCTGGATCTCGACGGAAACTTTAATTCACGCAAACAATTTAATTCATTCAACTGCCAAACCCTTTCTCTCCGTTTTCTTGGATCGTTTAAAGTCGAACGATGGTCAAATGTCGTTCGTTTCATTGGTTCTGTCAAAAGAAATAAAATTTCTTTTCTTTTCCGAAAGTCAACTTCTTCACTTTTAATTTGCCTTCACAATGAATTAATCGAAGGACGGTGGAGAGAGGAAACAGTCGATCGAGTGAGAATAGAAATCGGCCAAAAAGATGAACCCATGTGTCTTCGTCATTTAGTCGATCTCGTTAGAAGCAAAAAAATCAAAGAAGGAATTAGGGTACGGATAGATAAATCAGAAAGAAATAAAGAATCTAAAGCTGGCATGGAATCCGATTTAGAAGCGCTGTTAGACTCCATCCTTCAATCTAAAACCATCTCTGACTTTTATATATCAAATCTAGATTCTAGTATGTCACCTGTTTTTGATTTCAGTCGTTCGCCCGGAGAAGAAAACGTCTCATTCAAATCTGTTCGTCTGCATGGTTCCTTAACGGCTTTGAAGGGAAACGAAAAGACAACGCTTTCTATCGAAGAAACAATCGCTATCTGTTGGGATGATGAAAAGAATAATTGTCAATTTGTCCAAGACATTCAGGGAATCAAGTGGTTGTCGTGTTTTATGGATTGCTTCGATTATTTGGTCGAGAACGAGTGGCCATATTTAAATGAATTGGAGGAACTGACATTGACCCTTAATTATCAAAAATTGAGAGTGAATCCTTCCATTTCAAATTTGATCCAATTACGAGTTTTAACTCTAAATTTCTCCATTATTAAACAAATTTCACGTGGATCGGATCTGTGTTTATTTGGATTACTTTCTTCTCTTTCTTTAACAATCTTTCAATTAATTTGGATTCCTCGTGACATTTCTTCGTTCGATTGGCTCGTCGACTGCGTCTTTGAAGGTTTGAATGTGAAAAAAGAAAATTCGAAATCGAACGCAACTCCTCCACTGGACGAACTACTCGTTTGGTTTAATAGTAAGGAAAGCAGTGAGAGTCCATTCGATTGGAACGATTTGAAGGGGTCGAGAGGAATGAAAGGTATTCAGAGGATGTTACAAATGCACCTGCTGAGACAATTTTCTTGGGTCGGCAATTATCGGTATCTTCCACGTGACCTTCCTCGATCTCTGTTTTCATTGGAGGATCAATTCGCCATCAAATTGGAAGTGTATGGATCAGATCCGTTGCACTCTCGCCACAATCAATGGCAATATCGATGGATGATTGTATCCAACAAATACTGCATCACATACAAGACTGACTAATTTCATTGTTTCATGGAGCTAACTTTCTTTTATAAAGAAGTTGAAAAATATTTTTTAATTGAATATTAAAGAAAAGAAAATTAAAGTTTGATTTTCTTGTAAAATGAGTTGTTATGGTGCATTAGGAATTTTATCATCAACATAGAAATAAAGATCAATTTTTATTAAGCGAATCAGGTGTCTCTTCCACATTTTATTCAGTAAAGAAGTATCTCGCATGGAATTAGTTTGAAACACGGAAAAAAGCAACACAGAAAAAAATAAATAAATTCTTATGAGGAAGAGCATTTTCAATCTTTATTTCTGCATTGAATATCCCCTCCTTTCGTCATGACTAGTTTCTTCTCCACGAAAATGGATATTCCCAAAGTCAAAAAACATGGTTGTACTACTTCTGACACAAAGGAAACGAAAATCTCCAAAATTCACTGACGTGTTGGTGACCGACTACACCCTCCAGGGGTTTGCGAATTGCATAAAGAACATTCAGTAGGCCACGTCATCTGCGCAACATCCTATCATATAACACCACACTTTCAAGCAGCATTTGAAAAGAAAATGCTACCCACTCTTCAACCAACGCTATTCTCATCTCATGCAGCGTACTTTATGCATCCAGCAACACTTAAACCCAGAACGCCTATGCATGTGCAATTGGATAAGGTCTGGAAACGAGTAGACCCACTGGAAATACACTGGGAAAGGACGCTATCGTCCTGATAAAGAAATTCCAGATCAGCCACCCAGATCTTTTTCTTAATAAAATTCCATATGTCGGTGAAGGACATTGTCCTGGTAGTCAATCCTGGTAGTTACAGATCTCTGACAGCTCTCATTATTTTTGCCTCCACAATCACACTGCCGCAACCGAATTGATCTCGTATGAAGAGGTTGTCTGAATCATCTCCTTTCAGGATCCCTTCAGACACTATCGGAACTCGTCGGAAAACATGAGGTTGCTCTGTACCCTCTCTCCATGATGCATATTCCGTGCACTGCAACAAACATACCCTAAAGTCTTGTCTTATTGGTAATGTACCTCATGACATAAAGATCAGCTGCACAGAGTAGCTTGTGCATTATCTTAATGCAATAGTCTATATTATTCATGCTTGCATTTCCCTTCAAGACTGCATGTCATGCTTCTTTGGTCAGGAAAAGTCTCCATAGGCGAGAGATGGTTGACACGATCAGCACGCGGGACGTTTCCTCTCCTTCTCTAGCCTGCCTCAAAATATCTATCATTATTAGCCAAATGACTCTATGAACCATGGCTAATAATAGTCACTGCACATGGTCTTGTGTAGTGCTAATGCAGCGACTCCAACATCCACTAGACAAGACTTAGTTTTTTTAATGATTCTCACCCAAAGAGGGGTTTATTTTTTTATTTTTAGGTGGGTAGATCTACACTCATTCATCAAAGTCATGGCACACTTGCCTATTAACGTGTTGGGTCCCCTCTGGCCCGAATAATCGCAGCCACCCGTCGTGGAAGAGAGTCTACCTGTCCCCGGAACATATCCACAGGCACTGCAAAACATCCCGCCTCCACTACACTCCATAACAATGTTGCATTTACCAGTTGTATTGGTGACGACCTAAGGGATTGTTCGATCACATCCCACAAATGTTCAGTGGAATTGTAATCTGGGGAAAATGGAGGCCAAATCATTGTCGTGAAGTCGGTAGCATTTTCCTTCAGCCACTGCCGTGTCACAAGGGCCGTGTGTGGAGGCGCATTATCTAGCTGGAAGATGCCGTTCCTCGCAATGTAAAACAGTTCACGAAGGTTTGCAGGTGGTCCCCAAGCAAATGGAGTTAAAAGTAGCACGCAATGGATCCATTGCATGCCACGAGAAAACACCCCAGACCAGTATGGAACCTCCACCTGCCTGAGTGGTTCCCACCTGACAAGCGGGGTCCATGGTTTCGTGTGGCCTGCGCCAGACACGGACACGGCCATCGGGCCGATTCAGCTGAAACTATGACTCGTCGGACCAGGCAACCTTTCGGCAGTACTCTGCGGTCCAATGTCGATGTTAGTTGGCCCAGACTAGGCGGTGCCGACGATGTGCAGCTGTCAAGAGTGTCACCTGTCGTGGCCTCCTGCTCCCAAAGCTTGCAGCTGCCAATATTCGCCGAATTGTCATCACGGATTGTGGGGCGTCCTGATTGTACCGCATGGTGATTTGGCCCGCTGTCGCCCATAGATTAGCATTTGCAAGCCGGGTGACCCGGCGGACACTTCTGGCATCAACGAAACATCAGTGGCCCGTACGCTGTCAGACATAGGTTTTAACCCCTCGTTGGATGTACTCTCGATAGACCCTTGCAACAGTTATGCGGGAAAATTACAGGGTTTAGGCTACATCTGATATTGAGGCACCCATCCGTCTGGCACCAACAATGCATCCCCCGTTCAAATGCGGATAGCTCTAGGCGTGCTACCATTTCTGCAGCTAGTTTTGTTTACAATGATTGCGTGATATCAAGAAGTTCTGTGCACCTGCATTCCGAGAATAAAAGCAGCGGGATCTGTCTCATTACGGACAGGGAACCTGATTGGAGGGGTGTGCCATACTTTTGGTGAGTATGTACTGTAGCCCTCTACAAAATTTGGTCCCTATCGGTTAACTAGAAATAGTATATTATTGAGAATCCCCTCTATACACTATCGTCAAGACGCTATACTTATTAATATACACTTTTTAATCAAAAGTGACCGGGACACCTGTTGTCTTGCAATGCAGTCATTTTCTCGTGGAAACTAATACACTGCTTTGCAATGAAATTGCCCCACCAACAAGGAGTTATCTGAGTGAGCCAAAAGTAGGTACACAGCAAGCGATAACATCTGAACACACCTTTATTACGTTATGGAGTCAAGACTTGCATTCGTTTGTAGAGGGTGTCCCAACGGAAAGCGGCATCAGTAGGTTGTGGCACCACTTCTAGTGGAGCTGCATTGTTCCAGCCGCAGGTGTAGGTGATCATATAGGTGGAGAATGCCATCTTGGGGTACGTCTGCCCAGATCTGGTGAACCTGCTGTGTCGAGTCATGGAGATTGCAGGTGATCGTAAACGAAGACCCACCATGTCCTCATGTGCTCAATTGGCGATAGGTCTGGGGACCTCGCGGGCCATGGCAGGCAGTGACATCATGCAGACATGTCATGCTCATGTTTACCGTGTGCGGTTTGGCGTTATGCTGCTGAAAGACTGCACTGGGTATGCTGTGCAGAAAGGGCAGTAATACGGGCTGAAGAATCTCTGTGAAGTACCGTGCTGCTGTCATGCCTTGGATGGTGATTAATGCGTTCTGGCATTGTAGCCGATGGCACCCTAGACCATGATGCCGGGTGTTGGTCCACAATGACGATACCGGATGCATTGTTCATTGGCACGTTCCAATGGTCTGCGCCACACCCGTCCGAGTCTGTCGTTTGTGTCCAAACAAAAGCTGTATTCGTTGCTGAAGACCACCAGGCGCCATTCCATTCGTCATCCCACTCGTTCACGACACCAATGCAGTCTTATCGCGCGGTGCTCAGGGCCAAAGGAAGACACAACAATGGACGCCTGGCAGGCATTGTCGCGGTGTGTAACCGGCGTGCTATTGTCGCTATTGACACTGGAGCAGTACCGGGAATAGTGATGTCGCGCAGTTGCTGCAGGGTGATGGTTCTCTCCGCTAGCGTTGTTCGCAGTAACCACCTATCGGTACGAGCTGACATGCTTCTCCAGGCGCCAGAGCCTAGTTTTCTGGCATGTGTGCCTTCCTCTCGCCATTGTCTCCAACATCAGCCTGCCATCCGTGTGTCCCGCAACACATGAACGGCAATCCGTCTGATTGACCATCCAGCCTCGGAGAGGCCAATAATCTGACCTCGTTCAAAGTCCATATTGCGTAAACGGTTGTCGTTGGGCATTGAGGCAGTTGTGCGGATTACACTATTGTACGTTCACGAGGCAGTTGGTGGAAAGTCTCGCACAGGTGTCAAGTGATGAGCCTATACAGGCATCCGGACACCCTGTGTCAATCCAAATGTTCATGTCCCGTGAGCATGCATCTGATCGTTTACTAGACGGAGGTAGACGAACCCCCTCCACTAAATATGGATAAGGTCGGATAACTCTTAGTTGGTGATTCAATTTCATTGCAAAGCAGTATATGATGTTTGTCCTCCCATGGCTTGTATCACAGCTTGAACTCTTCGAGTAACACTGTCCAATAGTTTTTTGTAGACATTGTCGGTAATTTCATTCCATTCCTCCGGGTGGTCTCGCCCTTAGACGCCATCCCACAGGTGTTCCATGGGATTGAGATCGGGACTGCGGGTAGGCAGTCCTCCTTCAACCCCATTCTCATCAAACCAGTCATGGACACACAGTGCTTTGTGGCAAGGTGCGTTATCGTGTTGATAGAGAATATCCAGTTCCAGACTGTTGCCACAATGTTGGTAGCGCTGCATCGTCCAAAATAATGAGATAAAGGGTGGAGTTCTTAGTACCATTCACTGAAATAAGCGGGCCCAGTCCAAACCATGAGAATGAGCCCCATATCAATAACACCACCACCTACGAACTTCACAGTTGGCATAATGCACTCGTGTAGGAACCGTTCTCCGGGGATCGGCAACCCACACACGACCGTCGGATTGCCAAAGTGTATAGCGAGATTCTTCAGTCCATAGCACCTGTTTCCATTGCCCCATTGTCCAATTTAGGCGAGCTTTACACCACGCTGAACGTCGCTGAGCATGATGTGGCTAATCTGTGGCTTATGGGCAGCTGCTCAGCTATGGAAGCTGAGATTATTCAGTTTCCCGGCGAACGGTAGTTGTGCTAGCTTTATTTGCAGAAGCATTTTCAAACTCTGTAGCAATTCTTTCTGCTGACGATCTCAGCCATTCTGCAACCACTCGACGGTCCCTGTCGGTCATTTTCTTGGATCTACCACATCGTGGTTGCACTCAAGTTATTCCTTGGGACCTGTACTTGCCGATAATGTCACCAACGGTTCACCGACAAATGCGCAGAATGGCTGAGATCTCTCGAAAAGACATGCCACACAGGAGGCATCCTAGGATGGTCACACTTTGGAACTCAGTGAGCTCTTGTGAACGACCTATGTTAGCCAGAATAATGCTGAAATGCCTCCAGTGAGGTTCTATAACTGCATACAATCACTCACTGAGAGTCATGGCACACCTTCCTAATAACGTGATGGGACCCCCTCTGGACCGGAAAACGGCGGCGATCCGTCGTGAAAGAGAGTCTACCAGTCCCGGGAACAGATCCATAGGCACTGCAAGCCATGCCGCCTCCACTGCACTCCATAACGATGCTGCATTTACCAGGTGTGTTGGTGGCGACCTGACAGATCGTTCGATGACGTCCCACAAATGTTCAATGAGGAACGTGGAGGCCAAATAATTTACGTGAAGTCCGTAGCATGTTCCTTCTGCCACTGCCGGGTCACAAGGGCCGTGTGTGGAGGCGAATTATCTGGCTGGAAGATGCCGTCCCTCGCGGTGTAAAAATAGTTCATGAAGGGGTGCAGGTGGTCCCCAAGCAGATCGACGTAGGAAGTAGCACGGAGAGTGGATGTCAGATGCACCAATGGATCCATTGCATGCCACGAGAAAAATCCCTGACAAGTTTGGAACCTACACCTGCCTGAGTGGTCCCCAACTGACAAGCGGGGTCCATGGCTTCGTGTGGCCTGCTCCAGACACGGACGCGACTATCGGCCTGATACAGCTGAAACCGTGACTCACACAATCAATGTCGATGTTGTTTGGACCAGACTAGGCGATGCCGACGATGTGCAGCTGTCAAGAGTGGCACCTGTCGTGGCCTACTTCCCAAAGCCTCCAGCTGCCAAGGTTCTCCGAATTGTCTTCACGGACACAGTTGTGGGACGTCCCTGGTGGTACCGCGTGGTGATTTGGCCCGATGTCCCCCGTCGGTCAGAAGTGTCAAGCAGGGTGACCCAGCGAAGACCTCTGCCATCAATGAGGCGTGGGCGGTTTGTCCGCAGTCTGACATAGGTTGTGACCCCTCGTTGGATGTACTCTCGATAGACCCTTGCAACGGTTGTGCGGGAAAATTGCGGGGTGTTGGCTACATGATACTGAGGCACCCATCCGTCTGACACCAACAATCATCCCCCGTACAAATGCGGATAGCTGTCGGCGTGCTGCCATTTCTGCAGATAGTGTTTGCTTCCAATGATTGTGTGATATCAAGGAGTCCTGTGTACCTGCAATCCGAGAATGGAAGCAGCGGGATCTGTCTCATTACAGAGGGGGAACCTGATTGGAGGGTTGTGCCTTGACTTTTGGTGAATGAGTGTATATACGAGATACGCTAAAGTGTGGTTTCTTCGACAATTACATGATTTTGGAGGGGTGTCCGGATAGTTTGATCATATAGTGGATCTAGTAAACAACATAATCTAACATCTGGCAAGCGACCTTCTGGACCCTTTATGAATTTTCTCCAATAATTTTTTGTAGACGTTAGATGGATATTTTGTCTTCATTCCAACCATAAAAGTAATAGCAAGTTCAGCTTGGTAATAACTGTGTTCGTCCCACAAGTATTCATGGAGCGGGGTCAGAGGTATGTGCGGGCCAGAGCATTCCATGAGAGCTGCATGAGAGGTTAAGGGATGTTGTCGCCCTGATATCACATGATGAAATTTAATCGTGGATTGCGCGGCTGAGTAGCATTGTTATCACATGAGATGAACAAATTCCTTTCTACCTCTACTTGATTTCTACGATCATCCTCCAATGTGTTTATTCAAATCAAGATTATCCTCTTATTTGCATAACAACTGGAAAATGATCTTAGGAGGATTTCTTCATGCTGGATCTAGTAAACAACATTCGTCTGATATTAATAAAGAAATAGAGAAAAAGGGTTAGGGTCATAATCCCGACAGCCACAATTCCAAAAAGCCAAAATCCCGACAAGCGAAAGTCCCGACAAGCGAAAATCCCGACAGGCCAAAATGCCGACAGGTTACAATCTATTATCCCGACAAAGCAGAATTCCATTTTATGTTTAGCTTTATTGCAGGGTTCCCACATTCTGGAAAGTCAGGGATAGTCAGGGAAGAAGGGC